>CM060091.1:6511923-6589792 GCA_030522485.1 Stenchaetothrips biformis
TAAATGGCGGCCGAGGCCGTTAAGGTCCGCCCCCCAGGCCCGGCCGCGGCCCCGGGGCCTCCTCTCGGCACGGCGCGGAGTGGCGCGGCCAAGACGTATTATCACTGGCGATCCCACCTGCTGCTCGGCGGCCGCTTAACCCGCTGCAGCTGCTGATGCTGGATGTACTCCCGCAGGCCGCGCACGACCTCGGCCAGGGCGGCCTGCTGCCTCTCGGCCTCGGCCGCGTGCGGCGGCGTGATGTACGGCGCGGCGTGGCCCCCGGCCGCGTGCCCCCGCATCGCACCTCCTCCCCGCAGGCCGGGGCGCATCGCCTTGTCTCTCTCGCACCGCGGCCCGTCGCCTAAGGGTGCGAGAGACACGCAGCGACGAGGCGTTCCCTCCGGCATCGGCCTGCCGCATCAGCCGGACGGAACGCTGCCGATAAATCCGGTGCATTCCCGGCAATGACCCGTCCTGGCGCGGCTTGGCACAGTGGGCCAGAAGACCGGCGCAGGTGGCCAAAATTCTAGACGCGTTTTGAGCTGCAGAGAAGCTAAATGGGGCTCGAATCCAACGTGTGGCCCAATCAATAATCTGGCTCCTCTGGAGCTTAAAACGCGTCTAGAATTTTGGCCGCCTGCGCCGGTCGTCTGACCCACTGTGCACGGAACGACTTGGCACGGCGCGCAGCGCAAGCCGAGCCGTAACTACTATCGGCGCCCCACTCGAAGCTCGCTGCTCGATCCGACTCGGAACGAATCGCCCACCCGATTCGTGACGACGACTAGTGTTACGGGACACACACATAAGGGGTTGTTCTCCGGGCCGGCTGGCACGCTCGGCGTGTTATTGGCACTAGAGAACCAGGCCCCTCTGACCCTCTCTCTCTCTCTCTCTCTCTCTCTCTCTCTCTCTCTCTCTCTCTCTCTCTCTCTCTCTCTCTCTCTCTCTCTCTCTCTCTCTCTCTCTCAGCCCCCGCCGCGTGCCAGCGCGATTTTTCTCCAACTTGTCAGCCCCAGCTTCGATAATAGGTAGTTTTTCTTCGGCCGAGTGATTTCGTGTGCTGATCATTTTCCGAGTCGCCGCCAGCAGTGCTCCAAGAGGCGGCGGGCCGGGCCTCGGGAGAAGGGTGCCTTGCTTGCAGCTGACCCAGTCCGAGACGAAGGGTGCCAAGTCGAGTGTGAGTGTGTGTGTGAGAGAGAGAGAGAGAGAGAGAGAGAGAGAGAGAGAGAGAGAGAGAGAGAGAGAGAGAGAGACTGTGATCGGGCCCACTCACTGGATGACAAAGCCTGCCGCGCAGATGGCGCTGCGACTCACGCGGCGTGTTACAGATAGGTTGCGCGTTTGTGAGTGACAGTCGAGTCCTCTCGTGATATATTTTCTGCGGAATGGACACACACACGCACACGCACACTCACGCACACTTTTTCACACACGCATACACTCACGCGCGTACCTCGCTCTCGTCGCCTGCACATTTATCCCCGCGCCCTGCCCGAAAAATGGTACTCCCGGCCCCTGATGGATGACACGCGTACAACAAGTAGTCATATTTCACACGGCGCTGCGGCGGCAATTTATTGCGATTTGGTTATTGGTGGAGCGGCGCCGGGCGGGCCGGCCACCGCATTAGGCCCACACTATTAACGTAATGCCGAATCCGTGTCCGACAGCGTAGAGCATACTTTGCAGCAACCACTGCACTGCACTGCAATGCACGCCGCCGCCACGCACTCCGTGTGTCGACGGCTGTGGCGCTGCCGTTCGGTTTGCGGGCAATCGCCGCTCGGACAACACCGCCGGCAGCACGGACAGCCACGTCCTCGGCCACGCACGGTGGGCCAGAAGACCGGCACAGTGGCGGCCGGCGCGCACGGCCTCGGCAAGGCCTCGGCCCTGACCCCCGCCGCTCGGCCAGCGCCAGCCTTTCTTATCCGGCAGCACGAAACAGCCACGGGCCAGACAGGGACGGACAGACACCCTCGTTACAGGCTGACAGACTAGTTCCAGCTTTCGGCGCGCGTCCCTGCCCGACTAGCTGTCCGTCTGGCTGTCCATCTGTCGCTCGGACAAAGTTCACACCATTTGTCTCGCCGACTATCCATTTGTCCGATGGTCAGCGCCAGGGTTTTATCAGCAACGCGCGCGCCCTCTGTGTGTGTGTGAGAGAGTGAGAGAGATAGATAGATAGAGAGAGCGAGAGAGAGAGAGAGTGCGTGCTCGCGGCAGGCCGCTGTGTTCAGCCTGTCCACTGGGCTCTCCATTTTCTTCTCTATTTTCTGTTTTACATTACACTCGAGCGGCGCGTGCTGCGGCTGGTGCGTGCGCGTTGCCTCCTCTTTGAGCTGCATGCCTCTCAGGCAGGAATGTTCCAAAATCAAACCGCCTGCCCCGTCCGCACCTTCCACGCCCGTCGGTTCGTTTGTCCGCCTGTCTGCCAGCCTGCCTGGCCGCTCGGCCGCGCGCTCGATCTCGGCGCTGGCAGCCTGCGCCCCGCCAGTAACGAATGTTTGTCCAGGAGGAGTCCGGCGGGGTGTCAGTCGAGTGAAGACGAGCGCAAGAAACAGCCCCCCCCCTCCCCTCCCCACTCCCTTTCTGGCGGGGCTCCGCAGCTGTGGTCTCAGTGATACAGAGAGGTTAAGTTGTTGCGGGTACACGTGGGGCTGCCCGGCTACTCACTGAACTGCTCCTGTTTCAACCCCCCTACAAAACACAATTTTACGCGACGAACCAGGTGGTTTTTCTCCCCAGCGGAAACGGCGTTCAACTGCGCGTGAATGCGTTAAAATAAAAAAAGTCTCCAAAAATTCCAGGAGAATAAACCTCGGATTGTAAAAAGAAGCGCGCCGTGTTGGTTTCGTAATGAAAGGTTCCCCGGATCGTCGGCGGGTCGGTTTTGCTTTCCAAGAGGCTCGGCGGATCGGTTTTGCTTTCCAAGAGGCTCGGCGGAATGTTCGGCGGGTCGGTTTTGCTTTCCAAGAGGCTCGGCGGATCGTCGGCGGATCGGTTTTGCTTTCCAAGAGGCTCGGCGGAATGTTCGGCGGGTCGGTTTTGCTTTCCAAGAGGCTTGGCGGATCGGTTTTGCTTTCCAAGAGGCTCGGCGGAATGTTCGGCGGGTCGGTTTTGCTTTCCAAGAGGCTCGGCGGAATGTTCGGCGGGTCGGTTTTGCTTTCCAAAATGCTCGGCGGAATGTTTGGCGGATCGGTTATGCTTTCCAAGAGGCTCGGCGGAATGTTCGGCGGGTCGGTTTTGCTTTCCAAGAGGCTCGGCGGAATGTTCGGCGGGTCGGTTTTGCTTTCCAAGAGGCTCGGCGGAATGTTCGGCGGGTCGGTTTTGCTTTCCAAGAGGCTCGGCGGATCGGTTTTGCTTTCCAAGTGGCTCGGCGGAATGTTCGGCGGGTCGGTTTTGCTTTCCAAGAGGCTCGGCGGATCGTCGGCGGATCGGTTTTGCTTTCCAAGAGGCTCGGCGGAATGTTCGGCGGGTCGGTTTTGCTTTCCAAGAGGCTTGGCGGATCGGTTTTGCTTTCCAAGAGGCTCGGCGGAATGTTCGGCGGGTCGGTTTTGCTTTCCAAGAGGCTCGGCGGAATGTTCGGCGGGTCGGTTTTGCTTTCCAAGAGGCTTGGCGGATCGGTTTTGCTTTCCAAGAGGCTCGGCGGAATGTTCGGCGGGTCGGTTTTGCTTGCCAAGAGGCTCGGCGGATCGGTTTTGCTTTCCAAGAGGCTCGGCGGAATGTTCGGCGGGTCGGTTTTGCTTTCCAAGAGGCTCGGCGGAATGTTCGGCGGGTCGGTTTTGCTTTCCAAGAGGCTCGGCGGATCGGTTTTGCTTTCCAAGAGGCTCGGCGGAATGTTCGGCGGGTCGGTTTTGCTTTCCAAGAGGCTCGGCGGAATGTTCGGCGGGTCGGTTTTGCTTTCCAAGAGGCTCGGCGGAATGGTTGGCGGATCGGTTATGCTTTCCAAGAGGCTCGGCGGAATGTTCGGCGGGTCGGTTTTGCTTTCCAAGAGGCTCGGCGGAACGTTTGGCTGGTCGGTTTTGCTTTCCAAGAGGCTCGGCGGAATGTTCGGCGGGTCGGTTTTGCTTTCCAAGAGGCTCGGCGGATCGGTTTTGCGTTCCAAGAGGCTCGGCGGAATGTTCGACGGGTCGAATTTGCTTTCCAAGAGGCTCGGCGGATCGTCGGCGGGTCGTTTTTTCTTTCCAAGAGGCTCGGCGGATCGTCGGCGGGTCGTTTTCGCTTTCCAAGAGGCTCGGCGGAATGTTCGGCGGGTCGGTTTTGCTTTCCAAGAGGCTCCGCGGATCTTTGGCGGATCGTTTTTTCTTTCCAAGATGCTCCGCGGATCTTCGGCGGATCGGTTTTGCTTTCCAAGAGCCTCGGTGGATCGTCGGCGGATCGGTTTTGCTTTTCAAGAGGCTCGGCGGATCGTCGGCGGATCGGTTTTGCTTTTCAAGAGGCTCGGCGGATCTTCGGCGGATCGGTTTTGCTTTCCAAGAGCCTCGGCGGATCGTCGGCGGATCGGTTTTGCTTTTCAAGAGGCTCGGCGGATCGTCGGCGGATCGGTTTTGCTTCCCAAGAGGCTCGGCGGATCTTCGGCGGGTCGTTTTTTCTTTCCAAGAGGCTCCGCGGATCTTCGGCGGGTCGTCGGCGGGTCGTTTTTTCTTTCCAAGAGGCTCCGCGGTTCTTCGGCGGGTCGTACTTGCTTTCCAAGAGGCTCCGCGGATCTTCGGCGGGTCGTGTTTTCTCCCGCCTAGAATTTTGGCCTCCTGCGGCGGTCTGCGTCCCACTGTGCGCCTCGGCCGTCAGCTGCGTGCGCGGCGGTGGGGCGGAGGGGCCGGCCTTACGTGCGAACGTGGGGAGGATCCCATTTCCGGCTGACACGGGCCTGTCCGGGTGATAAGACAAAGATCGGACAGCGGCCACTGCGGCCGGAGGAGAGAGGCCGTCTCACAGTGGGCCAGAAGACCGACGCAGGTGGCCACAACTTTGGACGTGTTTTGAGCTCCAGAGGTGCTAAACAGGACTCGAACCGAATGTTTGACCTCACCAATGGATTCCTCGTTCGGATAGCAACCGATTGGGTGGAGTCACACGTTCGGTTCCAGGCCCATTCAGCCGCACTCTGGACCTGAAAACGCGTCTTGAAATTTCGCCCGCGCCGGTCTTCTGGCCCACTGTGTGTCTGATGAAAGAGTGGCGATGGAGCTGCCGAGGGGATGGCTGACGTGCATTAGCTAGACGGACGGGGCCAGGTGTGCGCCGCTGAGTGCTCGGTGCTCCGTGACGCGAGCGCCGCGACGCCATGGACCGGCCAGCAGCTGTCGGAAGCCGTGACGGGTCGAGGGAACCCGCAGCAGCAACGACCGCCAAGGCATGAGCTACCGTCCGTTTTCATCAGAACCCTGGTTCAAATCCCGTTGAGGTTGGACAAGACTGAAATTTGCGAATTTTGGAATAAACTTGGTATTCCAAGTCTCATAGCTAATATTGTTTCAAGTCACACCTTTTATGTTTTCAAGTCGCACCTCGTTTTTATGGATCATCTGACCCAGCTAAAGTAGACCGACAAAAATTAAATCGACTGTTTTTTTGACCAACCTTAATAAAAATATTGAATAAAAAAATTAAATACATTTTTTCGCATTTTTGACGGACTTAAACTGGGGGTGGGTCATGCAAATATAGACTCTTTTCATTGTTTTTTTTTTTTTTCCCAAGTCGCACCTCGCATTTTAGCAAGACATCCCTCAGATTCCAAGGCGCCTCTTGCCCTCCTGTCCCGGCAGCTCGTCCTGCAGTGGGGGCCGTCGGGGAGGGTGGGGCGGGGTGGGGCGGGCCGGGCCGGAAGATGCACTGCACTGACGGCCGCCTGACGGGCCGCTGCAAGAGGGTAAAGTGGCAAGCAAGCGGGCCGACGGCTTCAAAGCGCAAAGCGCGCGTAAAAGCGACCGGACCGAAAAGAAAAGGCCCGGAACGGAACCGTCGGCACTGCAACACTCATCCGCTCGAGGGGCGCCGAGGCCCCGCGCCAAAGAGGAACTGGAGGCAATGCACAGTGGGTTAGAAGACCGGCGCAGGCGGCCAAAACGCGAGACGCGGTTTCAGATCCTGACTCGCTAAATGAGACTGAAAGCGAACGTGTGACCCCATTAATGGATTCGCAGTCCATTGGTGGGGTCACACGTACGGTTCGATTCCTGCTAAGCGACTCTGAAGCTCAAAACGCGTCTAGAGTTTTGGCCGCGCCTGCGCCGGTCTTCTGGCCCACTGTGGAACGGATGCAAGCGGCGTTTTTCGTTCCCCTCTCCCCGCGCGGCACACGACTGGTGGGACTGACTCGGGGCGTGATTTCCAAAGGGAGCCAAGTACTCGGCGAGCCGTTGATCGCAGGGCGCTAGGCCATTGAAAGGCGAGGACGGGCAGTCAGGCGGGCGGGCAGGCAGGCAGGCAGAGCAGTCAGGCAGGGCTGCCCAGTAGCCCCTCAAGCCTTCTTTGCATTATCGAGCGAACGGCGTGGACCGGCGTGGACCACGGCGCGCCCACTGTTACCCCCTCCACCCTTTCGAAGGCCGCGGGCAGCGGGCACCGCGCGGCCCGGCGGCGCGCAGTGGGTCAAAGTCGGTCAAAATCGGGAAAAAAAGGGAAGTCCGGGCCCGTCCGGAACCTAAGGTGGCCAGATTCGGATTCCTCCCTCAGAATGCACCCAGAAAAATAATTTCTTGAATCAAGTAAAACTCACTTGATGCAAGTAATTTTTTGCATTATTGTGCCGAAGTAAAGTTCTGCTTTGCGTGAAGAAGAAATATTCTTGATATGGTTAGGGTTGAATGAATGCAAAGCCTGTTAGGATTGATCTGACACTCAGTTTAACTTGAATCAATTATTTTTAATCAAGAAAAATATTTTACTTGATTCTAGAAATCATTTTTTCTGGGTGTGCGGCCGGGGGATGGCACCGTGTTATTGCAGCCGCTAAAAGCGGAGGAGAGCCGTTTTATTCCTTTCCCATGGCCATCACGGCCTTCACCCACTCGCCTTGCCTGCCTTGGGGCCGTGCGCCGGGCTGGCGGCCGTGTGTGTTGGCACAGCCGCCCCGGCCGAGCGGCCAGCCAGCCAGCCAACAGCACACGCAGACGTTCGGTGTGAGAAGAGGCCCCGCCGCGTCCAGGTGGGCGCTTGTGCGGCTTAGGCTGGACTGCCGGATTCCGGGCCAGAGTCCGGCGGGCGGTGCGGTGCGGTGCGGCCTGCGGCGGGAGATAAGTAAAGCAACGTGGGTGCGAACGGCCGGGGCGCCGCCGCTTCAGCCCTACATCACGACGCCTTAAACAGCCGCGCCTACACGACAAGGAATAAATAAATTCGGCCGAGGTAGATAGCGAGGGGCTGGGACGGCCCTGGCCCATGGATTAGGGGGAAGCGCGCGCACTTCTTTTCTCAAACTCGCAAAAAAAAAAAACAACAAAAAAAAACTCCATTTTTTGGTGGCTAAAAAACCCAGAACACGTCCTTATCCGGACCTCATTCGTCCTTGCAGTAGGAGGGTGCGGCTGATTGGCTGATGGCTGGCCGCCTGATGGCTGGCTGCAGCGTCGCCCTGTAATGACTGTCCGACTCATTATGGTCGCCACCAAAGTGCCATCAAGTGATTATCCACACCGATCACGGCGCCCCGCCCCGCCGCACCGGAAGCCCGCTTGATTCGGAACGGATTGCCACGTAACTTTCTGGGCCAGATTAGCGTTTTGGCCGGTCGCCCGGCGCCTCGTCCCGGGCACGACTTGGAACAGTGGGCCAGAAGACCGGCGGAGGCGGTCAAAAATTGAGCTCCAGAGTCGCTAAATGAGACTCGAACCGAACGAGTGACCCTACCAATGGAATGCTTTGGGAACGAGGAATCCATTGGTGGGGGTCACACGTTCGGTTCGAGTCCTGTTGAGAGACATTGGAGCTCAAAACCCGTCTACAGATTTGGCCGCCTGCGTCGGTCTTCTGGCCCACTGTGCGCTGCCGCGAGTGTGGGGCGGCCGGCTGGCGTGCCCGGCCGATGGATCCCAAACTGGGCCAGCGCGCCAAAGTGATTCCATAATTGGCCGCCGTGGCAGCGCTATCGCTGCTGTCGCCGCAAAACCTGGCCGCTATCCGCCTGCTGCTGCACCGTGATCGCCCCGCTGACCGACGGGCCCAGCCGGCCCACTGGCACAGGCAGACCGTCTCGGCAGGCACGTCCGAGCCGGGGATGAACTACGTATACCCTCCCCCAGTGTGCCAGAAGACCGGCTCGTTCTGAGAGCAATCCATTGGTGGGGTCACACGTTCGGTTTGAGTCCCATGTACCCTGGAGCTCAAAACGCGCCCGCTTTCGGCCTCTGGCCCACTGTGCATCATCTCGCGTGAGTTTGTGGCAGTACCGCCGCCTTATGGGCAGGGTCTCTTTCCTCCTCCGCCATAGTCGGTCCGGCCAGTCTGGCGCCGTCTGCGGAGGCAGCCCCGCTGCGCCAGACGTTTGCACCTGCCCCCCCCCCTCCCTCTGACTCCGACGCGGAGGGCGCGCGCGGAAACTGGCGTCGAGTCGCGCGTATTTCTCCGGCAGACGTGCGGCTCCGGCGAGGCTGCCGACGTTAATAACCTCTTTATGAATCATATTTTATCTGGAAGTGGGGGCGGTTGGCAGCGCTGGGCCGCGGCCTCGCGGAAACGGCGGGGATTGGCCGCCACCCGCGCCACGCGCCGCACAGTGGGCCAGAAGACCAGCGCAGGCCGCTCAAACTCTAGACGCGAAGCGGCGGCCGCGGCCCGTGCGAAACTGGCAGCTGCTACATGCCAGGGATGGACATGGCAAGTCGTGCATGCGGGCCCCGCTAGCTATCGCATGTTTCATGTTTCGAATGAAAAAGGTGAAACTTTGAACGTGCGGGCCGCGGCGTTGCGAAGCCCGCCTGGAGCGCGTCCCATTGGCCCCGTAGCGTGTGCCCAAAAAGGTAAAGTCAGGCGCGCTTTCACGAGGAGCATGTTTTGTTTTGTTTTTGCCAAGCCGCCAGGTTCATGGCGCGGCTCCGTATCTCTGTGGTGCGTGTGGGGGTGCTTGGAGGACGCTGACGGCCGTCCAAGAAGTCACTTCCAGGTGCCCGACGGCGGTCCGACATTGAGCCGCGTGCTCTCTGAGAGGGAGAGAGAGAGAGAGAGAGAGAGAGAGAGAGAGAGAGAGAGAGAGAGAGAGAGAGAGAGAGAGAGAGAGAGGGTGGCTCTTAGCGGTGTCCATCCGGGCGACCCTGCGCCTCGCCTCACCCGGTCATTCATAGCTTTACGGCCGCCAATAAACCGGTT
Organism: Stenchaetothrips biformis; assembly: GCA_030522485.1. Lineage (NCBI taxonomy): Eukaryota > Metazoa > Arthropoda > Insecta > Thysanoptera > Thripidae > Stenchaetothrips > Stenchaetothrips biformis. Next base: position 6,521,218 of record CM060091.1, read on the forward strand.
TGTCTCAGACAGCCATTCGTAGCCGCGGCAGGGCGGGGCGCGCGGGACGGAGGCAGCCCTTCTAGTACCTACCGACACCACCCGCGGCACTTTTTCGGAATTTTTGAAATAATAACGTCAATTTTTAAAAAAAATGTTTTTTTTTTTTTAAATTTGATGAAAAATTGCAACATTTTTCGAAAACTTCCGAAATTTTTTTCAAAAATTGCGAAAATTAGGCTCGGGTGGTGCGCGGACCTCCACGCACGGCCGTACGTACCGCCCAGCAAGCGGCCAGGCCATCAAAAGATTCAACAGGACGCTAATCCATCAGGCTCCATGAACGGCGATTAACAAGTATGAAATTTAAAGGCCAAAGTCATCGAGGCAGGGGAATGGGATGGGGCGAGAAGAATCTGTGGTGGGTGGGTGGGGGAACAGTGTCAACATGGGAACGAAGCCAGTGGCGCTGTGACCCGTGCAGGCCGAGCAGCGCGACGACGACTGGGTCGATTCACAATAACAAATCACAAATCCGACGGCGGCGGGGGAGCGGCGGCTGAAAAAAAATGTCTGCGCCCTGATTGGGCAACCACCGCCACGCAGACGTCACCACGTGGCCGCCGTGCCCCACGACAGCCGGCGGCAGCGCTCCCCCTAAAAGGCACGATGCTTGTCACGTCCTGTTGTCTGAGCGTTCGCCTCGTCGTTTCTCGCAATCGTCCTTTCCACTACCCCCGCCGTCCGGCCATCCGCCCGTCGGAGGCCGCCGCTCCTCCCTCGGCCCGCCTCGCCTCCCCACGCTGGTGATGGAAAATTAGCGCGCTGTTTGTTCTGCCGCCTCGCTGGCTGCAGCGCCGTGTGGTGAGCTGGGCCAGCCGGGCCAGCCGCGCCGCAGTGGGCCAGAGGACCGGCGCAGACGGCCGAAACTCGAGAGACGCCTTTTGAACTCCAGAGTCGCTAAACAGGACTCGAAGCGAACCTACGACCCCACTAAAATGGATTCCTCGTTCGAAGAGCAATCCATCGGTAGGGTCACACGTTAGGTTCGAGTCCCATTTAGCGACTCAGGAGCTCAAAACCCGCCCGGCATTTTGACCGCCTCCACCGGTCCTCTGGCCCACTGTGTGGCTGTGCCGTGGCGAACTGGCCGGGCGGGGCCGCCGGGGCCAGCCCGGCTGGCCGTGCGGGACGGTTCGTTATGACGCCGGATAAATCGCCGACAATTGGAAGCGAAAATCAGAAGCGCCTCGCGGGAGATCCCGGCAATTTCAACAACAACAACAACCAAAAAAAAAAAAAAATTAAAAAAATTGCGATTTTATTGAAAAAATTAGTGATTATTTTTGCTTTTTTTTGCCGCTTTTGCCGCGCAGTTAGTGAAACCCGCTCAGGGATGACTTGTCCAGCACCTCGAGAATGGAAACTCTCGGCGCAGGTGATGATGCGTGCAGGGATATGATGGTTGTCACGGGTAGCTCGGATACCACGCGGTTGTCGTTCCCACTCTGATGAATAATGCAACCGAGCCGCTGTCCGTCTGTCTGTTTGTGTGGCGGCCACCACTCTTTCTGATTTCATCTTTATTCACGCGGCCGGTTTAAATGGGTGCCGTCGTGGTACGCGTTTTGAAAAGTAAATAATGACATTAATTCAGGACTTGGAGAACAGGACAGGCTCGTCCGGGAGAGGGGCATGCAAAAGCTGCCTATGGCACCGATGCGAAACAGACAGACAGACACACACACACACACACACACACACACACACACAGCTTCACAAACACGACGGCCGCACGCACGCACGTGTCGCGTCACGCCGCGTCACGCGCTGTCTGCTACAGGAAGGGCCACGACGCCCGAGACGCTGGTGATGTTTATGGTGATGGCGACATGACTGGCCGGGCGTCGCGTAGCGTCGCGTGGTGGCAGGCAGCGGCTGCGTCCGGGTCGTGGCCGTCGTGGGGAGGACGCCACGGCGCAGTGGGCCAGAAGTCGCTCCAGAGTCGCTGAATGGGACTCAAACCGAACGTCGTGTGACCCCACCAATGGATTGCTCTCCGAACGAGGAATCATTGGTGGGGTCACACGTTCGGTTCGAGTCTCATTCAGAGCAGACTCTGGAGCTCGAGACACGTCCAGAGTTTCGGCCGCCTGCACCGGTCCTCTGGCCCACTGCGCGCGGGGACGCGCAGACGGCGCCGTGCCTGCGGTGACTGATGCGACCGCTCAGGTTTACGATAATATCTCGCACAGTGCCGCCACCGGAGGGGGGGGGGGGAGAAACGGCGTGGGCCTCGCGGAAAAAGGAAGGAGTGAAAACAAAAACCGCGGACATGAAAAGGAAAAGTTTGTAAGCGCTGGCCATTACCGCGGCGCAGGGCCGGGCAGGGCCTTGTCTCGACATATCGAGGACGGGGAGGGGGGCACAGTGGGCCAGAAGACCGGTGGAGGCGGTCAAAATTCCGGACGCGGTTTGAGCTCCAGAGTCGCTGAATGGGACTCGAAACGAACTCGTGCCCCCACCAACGGATTCTTCGTTTGGAGAGCAATCCATTGGTGGGGTCACACGTTTGGTTCGAGTCCCATTTAGCGGACTCAAAACGCGTCAAGAGTTTTGTGTCCGCCTGCGCCGGTCGTCTGGCCCACCGTGGGGCGGCCATCGACTCCGGTGGTAATGGGGAGAGCACTACGCAGGGCTAAGTCGTGGTGGTGCAGGTCAAGAGACGAGGGGGAGGGGGGGGCCCTCCGCGGCGCTGGTCCCGGTGAGGCTGCAACCCGCAGCCCCTCGGATGGGGGAGGGAGGCTTGCAATTAAAACTGGGGAGGCTGCGAGGCCCTGCCACCCGGCCGGCGGCGCGGCAGCGCGGCAGCGCGCGGGAAGGGAGTGAGCAGCTCTTCACTAAGTACACTGCCGTCTTGGAGGCTCATCGACAATAGTTTGCTGTACTAAAGCTGTATACTGACTGCACTGCAAGCAGACGACGAAACGTCCTTTTTCGTCTTTTTTTTTTTTTTTTTTTTTTTTTTTTTGTCTGCTTGCCGGGGTGCGGCCGTGTCCGCCAGCACGCACACGCAGGGCACGATCGCAGCGGCACACAGTGGGCCAGAAGGCCGGCAGGCGGAAAAAAAAACGCTAGACACGTTTTGAGCCTCAGAGACGCTAAATAGGACTCGAACCGAACGTGTGACCCCCACCAATGGAACCCCCTCCGAACAAGGAATCTATCGGTGGGGTCACACGTTTGGTTCGAGTGTAGCGACTCTGGAGCTCAAAACCCGTCCGGGATTTCGACCGCCTCCCGGTCCTCTGTCCCACTGTGTCCCGGCCGGCCGGCTGATAACGGACCAAACCAACTGGGTGGCTTCGCTTCGCCATGGCTTTGGCTGCTCCCGCCTGCACGTGCAGTAAATAATAATGCTACTATTATGCGAGCGGATCCGGGGGGGACACGAAGGGGGGGGGAAGAGGGGGACGTAGGGGAGTGACTTGTGGGAGCCGCACCGCGCCGCACCGCGCCGGGGACCGTATGGATTTGTCACTAGCGATGTTCTCCCCAGATTAGCTTTAACTTGTAGATCCTGGCCATCCTGGCACCACGCTCGCTGCTGCTGGCGCCTCGCTGGTTGTTGTTGTTGTTGTTGTCGTTGTCGTCATCGTTTGCACCGTGTGTGACTGCGTATGTGTGCTTGTTTATATGTGTGTGTGTTTGTGTGTGTGTGTGCGCCAAAACACGTTGGCATACGAGCAACTCGCTGCGTTATTGTGCTGATTGGATCGTTAGGCCCCCGAAGACTTGCATCGGACTTCCCCAGCCAATCAGTGTGTGTGTGTGTGTGTGTGTGTGTGTGTGTGTGTGTGTGTGTGTGTGTGAGCGCAGTGCCCCCCACCCCTTTCTAAACTGAAGTTCCCCCACTGCATGACGATAAGCCCAGTTAATTGTGCAGCAAGCCAGGCGCACCGAGTCCAGGCCATGGCCGCCCGAGCAGCTTGTGGCGTGCGATCCCAGCGTCCACCTCCACGGCCTCCACACAGTCCCGCACACAGTGGGCCAGAAGGCCGGCCAGAAGACCGCTGAATGGGACTCAAACTGAACGTGTGACCCCCACCAGTAGGTTGCTCTCCGAAGGAGGAATCCATTGGCGGGGTCACATGTTCGGTTTGAGTCATGTCCAGCGACTCTGGAGCTCAAAACGCGCCCCGAGTTTTGGCCGCCCCTGCCGGTCGTCTGCCCCACTGTGCCGCACCGCCCGCGGCGATCTATTTCTCGCGGGCCGTTTGTGACGCCGGGTAACGCGGGTAACGGTCGTCACGTGACGCCGTGACGCGTCGGAGTGGTCAAACAAATGTGTTAACGGCTCGTTAAACGTTTGCCCAAATCGCATTACAACGTTCATGGTTTATTCATGTTCATGCGGCGCTGCTGCCGCGTGTCCCCGGCGCGGCGCGCAGCATGGTCAGCCGACCGAAATCAAAATATTTTGTTGTGTGCTTTGCGTCTCACTTTTATTTTCATTTTTTTTTTTTTGCTTGTTTCCATTATTATGCCCGTGAGTTGTAAAGCGAACGTGGTAGGGCGCGCCACCGCGGCGCGCGGAGAACCTAACATTCGGATTTCACCCCCCGTGTATCGACTAAAAACCAATCCCTCTCAATTCCTTTGTTTCTGGTTCCTTTCTTTTTCATTGGTTACTTTACTAAAGAGTGAACGACTTAAAAAAGAAACAACAACAACAACAACAATAAAAAAACGCAGAGAGAGAAATATTTAGCAACTAACGAGACCCAACCCAGGTGATCGAGTCCGAGTCCTGAGAACGACGCAGGTGTGACGCCGTGCTGGCCGCTGTTTGACGCGAGCCTACCTGTCTTGTTGTTGCCAGCAATGCCAGCGCGGCTGGCTGGGCGGGGTCTTCTGGCCCACTGTGGCACACCCCCGCAGACGGGGTGGTCGCGGCGCGACCAACCCCCTCCCTTCCCCCGTCACCTCCCCCTATCACAGTTCTTCATTAGTACTCCGCACGCACAAGCACGCGCAAAACAAAGAGGGGGAGGGGGGAGTAAAAACCGGCTCCGTAAGCGGTCTCCCCACGCAAACAGTAAACAGCGCGGAGACTGGGCGGGGCGCGGGGCGCGCGGCCGCAGCGGTCCAAGTTTTGATTTACCTCTTTATCAGACCTCGCTCCTCCTCGTGGTGCAGCAAGGCCCCTCCACAGCCCTCCTACGTATGCCCGACCGGTCATTTAGCTCACTCGCGCACGAGTGTGTGTGTGTGTGTGTGAGAGAGAGAGAGGGAGAGAGAGAGAGGGAGAGAGAGAGAGAGAGACACAGAGAGAGAGAGAGAGAGAGAGAGAGAGAGAGAGAGAGAGAGAGAGAGAGAGAGAGAGTCATGGCGCGTTGCCGTCGGCCTGGGCCTGGTATGTGTGTGTGGTCCACTCAAATATTTGTTCCAGTCGCTTACATATATATGACTCCCTCTGAACAAGAAGAAGGAGAAGAAGAGACAAAATACGTTCTGACAGTCCTCTTTGCTGGCAAGTGCACTACTGGTGCATTCCTCGTGTTACCCCCCTGTTACCGCAGCGCGTGGCGGGGCGGGGCGGCGACCGGTCAAGAAGAGAGCTCTGCAAAATCCTCCTCCAGAAAGTTTCCGCTAACGAGGAAGCATGACTGCCACTAAACTCGCATGAAAAGTCCCTTTCCACTCCTACAACCCCGGCTCTTTTCTTGCGGCTTGAAAATATCCCAAGCCGCGGCGAGTTAGTGTGTCGCTATGTGTGTATGAGAGTGTAATTGAGAGAGAGAGAGAGAGAGAGAGAGAGAGAGAGAGAGAGAGAGAGAGAGAGAGAGAGAGAGAGAGAGAGAGAGAGAGAGAGAGGGAAAAAGAGGGAGAAAGAGAGAGAAAGAGAGAGGGAAAAAGAGGGAGAAAGAGAGAGAAAGAGATAGGGACCTCTCGACGAAAGCGGGCTGTGTTTTGCGGGAGGGCGGCGGGGGCGGCCGGCTGGCCCGAGGACTCCAGGACCACTGCTGCACTCCACTCGGCGTGCGACATCCCTTCCAGTACGCTGCCAGCACGCTTCTAGCCTGCCGGCCGCCATTTCATCAGCGGGATTAAAACGAATTGCTCCGGTTTCCTGCGCACACACTCACTCACTCACACACTTACACAGCCACGCCATTCGCATCCCATTCGGACACACTAGTATATACGGGCTTTGTCCGCTTCAGTAGCTAATTTCCTTCTCTTCTTGTTTCAGTTGTTGCGTGAGGTGAGCCCACACACACGTGTTGAGGGGTGGATGCCGTACAGGGGGTGGGGTGGGGTGGGGGCACCTCTATTCCTCCCCACCGCCACCTGCCTGTTTGCTGATTATGTAGACAAAGGCCACGCGTAAGCAGCAAAGCCTCGGACACACTCGCAGCGACTCACTCTCGCCTTTGCACACACACACACACACACACACACACACACACACACACACACACACACACACACACACACACACACACACACACACACACGGGGCGTTCCGATGGATTTAGACTGGGGGAAAGCCCTGATTTCCGAGCGGGGAAGAAGAAGAAGCTGGGCGCGCCCTGACCGCCCCTCCACGACGTTGATACAAATCAGGCCGGACGGCCGGGGCAGGGGTTATCTCGGCGGGTTTGTGGCGGGGGAGGGGGGGTGGGGTGCGGGGGAGGTACGGAGGGGCAGCAGGGGCCGCGCAGGCCATCTGTTGTACCCATAATCCCTATTGACAGAGTCGAGGTAATTGTTTATCCCTGCTTGTCCGCCAAGCCACTTGCCCGGGCCCGCCTGGCTCGCCGCCTTTCCCCTCGCTCACACACACACACACACACACACACACACACACACACACACACCACTCACGCCGAGGCGGGAAGGCGCGCGGCGCTCCGCCGGGAGGACCAAAGCGACGCGCTCGGTTTTTGTCCCGCCCTCCCGGAACCCGCAAAGCAAATGTTTTGTTCCGTCGCGAGCCACCCCCCCTTTCCGTCTCCCCCCTCTCCGGCCCCGCGGCTGCATCGGGATAAAGTTTGACTATCGTCGAGGTCCCCCGCGGGGGAGGCGGGTCGGGGGTCGCGGGGTCGCGGATGGAATGGGGGAGGGGGGCAGCAAACTTTAATTTCCTGGGCCTTTTGTTAATATTGTGCCGGCCGCAGTGCGCCGCGCTGCCGGCTGGCCCGGGGGGGGGGGGGGGGGGGGTTCAGCGCCTCCACACGGCGGGCCGGATGTGGGTGCGGGCACGGCGGAGGTAAGCACCGAGAAGAATGTCGTCCGCGCAGCAACAGAGGACCGATTTACACACTGGCGATGGCGGCTTTCCGGCCCGATGCACAGTGGGTCAGGGGACCGTTGAGGCGGCCAAAACTCTAGACGCGTTTTGAGCTCCAGAGTCGCCAAATGCGACTTGAATCAAACGTGTGACCCCACCGATGGATTCCTCGTTTGGAGAGCGATCCATTGGTGGGGTCACACGTTCGAATCGAGGCCTATTTAGCGACTCTTGAGCTCAAGACGCGTCTAGAATTTTGTCGGCCTCAACGGTCTTCTGACCCAGTGAGCGATGGCCACCTCGGCCTGGACCGCGCAGCGCGAGCCACCGCGAGGGGCGCCGCCCATTCCGCGCCGAGCCCTACAGCCCTACACCGCTCCAGGGCATCGCTACGGCCCTGTATATCCTCGCGATGGATATTTTATGCGAATCCACACTACTTGCGGCCTGCATGCTTTATACCGACCGTTGCCGTTCCGTTTTACTTTATGCACAATCTCGGCAGTTTATGCGTGACAAAAGCCCAGCAATTCCCCTCCCCCTCCCCCCGCAGCCTCATTGAAAAGCAACAGTCCGAGAACCAGCAGGCTGATGCACAGGAGCGCCGCGTCTGCCTCTCTCTCTCTCTCTCTCTCTCTCTCTCTCTCTCTCTCTCTCTCTCTCTCTCTCTCTCTCTCTCTCTCTCTCTCTCTCTCTCTCTCTCTCTCTCTCTCTCTCTCTCTCTCTCTCTCTCTCTCTCTCTCTCTCTCTCTCTCTCTCTCTCTCTCTCCCTCGGCGCCGTCTGCCGCAGTGCCAGGACGGCCGCCTGGGAGGCGGGCTGTCCCGCCGCACAGTCGTGTCCGCGCGCTGCCCGCCCCGCCGGCCGCAGGGGCTCGGCCAGACGCACAGTGGGCCCGATGACCGGGAGGCGGTCGGAATTCCGGAGCTCCAGAACCACTTACTGGAACTGGAACCGAACGGGTGACTGACCCCACCGGTGGATTGTTCTCCGAGCGACTCTGGAGCTCAAAACGCCTGAGGAGTTTTTGGCCGCCTACGCCGATCTTCTGGCCCACTGTGAGACCGCGACAGCAGCAGCACGACGGGTCAGGGGCGAAGTGCGGCGAATCACGCTGACATGCGTGGCCGCGGCGGTTGTCACTCTGTGTGTGTGTGTGTGTGTGTGTGTGTGTGTGTGTGTGTGTGTGTGGCGAGAAATTCATTAGCGGGATGGCAGATAGGGTCCCGCGTCCTCGTCGTAAACTCCCCTACGATCGTAAATATTGTTCCAGTTGCAGGCAGCACGCGGCGGCGGTGCAGTGCGAGCGCGCACTGCGTACTGCGATGAGCGTGGGGCAGCCCGCCGTATCACCGCGCCAAATCTGGCAAATGTGGGTCATCGGGTCAGCGTCGTAAAGCAGACGGACGAGTGTCGCGGCCAACGCAGCCCTGACCGAGCTTGTCCAAAGCTGCGTCAGGGCTGCGTGAGGGGCGGCCGACGCAGCCCTCACCGAGCCTCACCGAGCCCTCACCACTGCTAAGCTGTCCGTCCTGGCGTGCGGTGCAATTGACTCAAGTTTTACTGCTCGTACTTTATTGATAGTTTTTATATTTTTTTTATTTAAATAATCTCCAAACACCTTTTTACATATCTATGAGACCAAATGAAGAAATTAAAAAAAAAAAAAAAGATAAGTCAAGATTTAAGGGGAGTCCATTGGTCGATCCTAGCGAATACGTTTGCATGCCGCCCTGGGTGCTCCGCGCTGCAGTGGTGGGGCAGTGTGGGTCGGTACCCATGCGTGCGCCGCCCGCCCTCGGGCCCACTCGCCCGCACCGCACCGCGCGCCGCGCCGCACACAGTAATGCATAAAATTTGCGCCCTCTTCGCGCAGCAGCAGCAGCAGCAGGCCGCCTACACTGCAGGCGAGCAGTATTACCTCGGGATCGAAGAAGCGGGCGTGTGCCTCGCCAGCCCGCCGCTGCAGACCGAACAGCCAGCCGTCTTGTCGCGCCGTCTCCCTCGCACAGTGGGCCAGAAGACCGGCATCGTGCACAGGCGGCCAAAACTCTAGACGCGTTTTGAGCTCCAGAGTCGCTGAACGCGACTCGAACCGAACGTGTGACCCTACCACCAATGGATTCCTCGTTCGGAGAGCAATCCATCGGCGGGGGTCACACGTTCGGTTCGAGTCCCATTAAGCGATTTTGGAGCTCAAAACCCGCGTCCGGGACCTTGACCGCCTCCACCGGTTTTCTGGCCCACCGTGGGGCCGGGCCGCAGGGATCCGCCGCGGCGCGAGAGAGACGGGGGCGGCGCGTGGGAAGGGAGGGAGGTGGGCCGCGTCAAATTTCACGCAAGAGAACTGGAAAATGGGAGCCGTGCCGTGGCGGTCCGGTCTAATATCGGGCATCATGCACGCCAACGTGTGACGGCGAGGAGAGAAAGGAAGCGGCGGGGAGGGGGAAACTCTCTCGGGGAATCACGCCTGGCTTTGGGGGGGGGGGGAGACTGAATAGGTGTGTCCCTAATATTACGGCCTGCAGGCCGGTGCCCCGCCCCGCCATGCCCCGCCCCGCCCCGCCTCGACCGACCGCAGAATGAGGCGACTTGTTTACAGCGCAGGGGTGGTAAAACTGTCTGATACATCTCCGAGGCCCTGCCCCCCTCCCCTGGGGATCACCTTTGTCATCGCGGGCTGACTTTTTTTCCCGTTCTCCTTTCGCGGGCACGCCCACCTCACTTCTCACACTCTGGTTGCTTCTTCTTCTTCTTCTTCTTCTTCTTCTTCTTCTTTTGCTCCTCTTGTTGTGTGCGTGAGTGTGGTGGCCCCCGCCCGGTCGCGCAACCGACGACCGTACAGAAAAGGCGTGGTGGCAGCGTCTTTGTGCGCGTGTGTGGATGCGTGCGGTGGATTATGAAGGCATGCATATATGTATTCAACCGCTGCACATTACATCCGAGCCTGCAGCCAGCCGCCGAGCCCTTGCGCTTCTTTATCTTCAGCCGCACCCCCCCTCCCCTCCAACGCCTCCCTTCTCCCCGCTCGTGTCGCGCTGCCGCCGCTGGCCTTAGGGAGTAGTTCCCGCGATGTGTGTAGCGCGGCTTGAGCTGCTGAGCTTGGAGCAACTTTCGCCGTGGAAAGCAAAAATGTGCGGGAGGCGGGGGAGGAGGAGGTTGTGTGTGTGTTTGTGTGTGTCTGCGTGTGTGGTCTCGGCGGGCTGCCGGCTGCTCCGCTTGCTTGCTCCAAGCCCCACAAGCTCCTCGAGACCCCCGTCGTGTGTGTGTGTGTGTGTGTGTGCGCGTGTCTGTGTATGGCCTCGCGGAGCCTCGCGGCTCGGCTAGTTTTACTCCCGCTGCCACAATATGGTCCGCCGCGGCGCTGGCGCGGCGTGAGCTCGCGGGAATTTTCGTCCCGTTTCAGCAAAACACACAAAAGTGTATTTTTCCCACATTCCCATGACTTTCTTTATTTTTGCCGTGGTCGGGCGGGCGCACAGTGGGCCAAGAAGGCCATTGGAGGCGGTCAAAATCCCGGACGGGTTTTGAGCTCCAGAGTCGCTAAGCAGGACTCGAACCGAACGTGTGACCCCCACCAATAGATTTCTCGTTCGGAGAGCAACCCATTTGATGGGGTCCCAATGAGAGAGCTCAAAACGCGTCTAGAGTTTGGGCCCACTGTGCGGCGCGGGCAGAAGGCGAAGCCGCAGTGGCGAGGCACGCTGCCGGGGGCCGCGTCATGACACCACTCCGTCTTCGTGTTGAAGACCGCCACCGCCATCAACCCTTCCCCCCCCCCCCGCCATTTACCCGCAGCCCGCGTGGCGTGCGTCGAAAACGGCCAAAAGCACGCCATTAAATTAACGCATCTCTGTGGCGTCGTCGGCGCACGCTGGCAGTATTTCCGCTTCACTCTCCGCCTGAAGGGGTGAGGAGGGCGACCACTTCTTCTTTCTTTGTTTCTCTCATTGACTTCATTACTCGTTGACAGTGTCCAGGAGGGGTGTATGGCGGCGCAGGGGAAATCCTCTTTTCTTCTCCAATTATTATTCGGGAGATCTTTTTAAAATTTGTTTTTAAGAGACAACGCACATAATGCCTTTTTGGCATTAAATGCGCCACCCAATTACTCTGCTTATAAAAAGAATCGCCGAGCGTCCGCGCGCGAAACGCTCAGCGGAATTAAAATTAGGCGGGTGGGCGCGGCAGGCCGCGGGAGGCCCGGCCGCACGACGCCTGACCCACCGCAGCGAGCAGGCCACGATTTGAAAGCACGTTCAGCGCAGAACGTGTTTAGTGACAAGTTTTAGAGGCGCTCAGAGCGCGGCAGTCGCAGTGGGCCAGAAGACCGGCGCAGGCGGCCAAAACTCTAGACGCGTGTTGAGCTCTAGAGTCGCTAAGTGGGACTCGAACCGAACGTGTGACCCCATTAATGGATTCCTCGTTCGGAGATTAGTCCATTGATGGGGTCACACGTTCGGTTCGAGTCCTATTTAGCGACTCTGGAGCTCAAGATCCGTCTGGGATTTTGACCGCCTCCACCGGTCTTCTGGCCCACTGTGCGGGGCGGGCTGGCAGCACGGCTACGTGCTCGGGGTGCACTCGGCCCTCCTCGCCGGAAAGGCAGGTGGCCGGAGTGGGGGGGGGGGCGTCGTCCTGTGTTGTAGAGTCCTGGCTGGTGTCTCCGGCGCCCCTATCGGCGCGGAGTTCTCCGGGGGCAGGGGGAGGGGGGCCGGAAACGTGAGGCCGGAGACAGTTGGGACATGTGTGCAAAGTTTGGGCAGCCCAGCGCGGCTCTGGGGCGCGGACTCATTCTTCGGCAATTATGTCGCGTTTTTGTCATTGTTTTTGTTTTCGTTTCCACTGCTTTCCGTTCCGCGGACGTCACGCCGCGGCGCGGAAAGGCGCGTAAATCATTTCCAAAGAAAGACGCGGGAAAAATAACGAGAAGAATTTGCGAGGTCGGCACCGTGTGAAATGTTGGCTACATTTGAGCTGGGGAGGGGGGAGGCCTCGCACTGCAGGGGGTGACGACGCCAGCCAGGAACACCACTGCAAGAGCCTGCTCGATCAGGAACGCCCCCGCCCCGCCCCGCCCCGCCCCGCCCCGCCTCGCCCGGAGAGGGGCCGCGCGCTATACCGCTGTGCAGAGCATGGCCTAGAAACCGCGTAATAATTTGCGCCGCATTCCTGCCAGCTATCTGCCAGCGCTATCTGCCCCCGCCCCTCTTGTCCCCGGCCGCCACTCTGACCCGCAGCACGCAAATGTGAACAATTGAAGTAATTTAGCACGGATGTGAATACGACGCACCGCCCGCGTGCCGGCGTGGCGGCGTGGCGGCGTGGCGGCGTGGCGGCGTGGCGGCGTGGCGGCGTGGCGGCGTGGCGCAGCCCCCAAGGGGATCGGCTGCGGGACGAGGGGTGCATCTGGGGCACAGTGGGCAAGAAGACCGGCAGTCGGCCTAGACTCTAGACGCGTTTTTAGCTCCAGAGTCGCTAAGCAGGACTCGAACGTACCATACGATGGATTCCTCGTTCGGAGAGCAATCCATTGGAGGGTCACACATTCGGTTCCAGTCCGATTTAGCGACTCTTGACCTCACAACCCGCCGGGATATTGACCGCCTCTACCCGTCTTCTGGCCCACTGTGCGGGGGGGGGGGGGGGGCAGCGAGTAGCGCGCCGCGCCATATCACCCTGCCGTACTCGGTCACCTTGGAAGGGGTAATAATGCATCCGGGCCGACAGGGAAATGGATCCGATAAACGGACAATTCGCAGCGAGCAAGTCGTTGTCGTCGTCCTAGTGGTGCTGCCGAAAAAGAAGAAGAGGCGGGAAAGACGGTAAAGAAAGAAAAAAACAAGCGGTGTAGGGGAGGGCGGCCTTATCTTGTGCAAACTTATGCGACTGCAGTGACTCACTGAGATCGCCCGCGCCGTCACGTAGGGCGGCGCGGCGCGGCGCAGCGCCCCCCACAGGGCAGCCCTTCACTTGCTTGCATCGGCCAGATAGCGCCACGGTCGTGTCTGCCAATACAGCTGGAGTGCGCTGTTTGTCCTCAATTTTTTTCTTGTTTCCCCCCTGTATATTTTTTCTGCCAATACCGCGGCGCAGGCCAGCTAGCCGCCCTATGCCGCATTACTGGCAGTCGCTGCAGCAGGGCCTTTGCTGAGACTGCTCTCAGCTGCTGCAGTGGCCGAGTGCGGTTAAAAGGGGTTCAGAGTGTCGACTGGTTCTCTTTCATCCTTCTATGTTTTCCGTCCAAGGCTTGGAATGGTATTTGAACCCCGGGCCGAATAACAATCGAGCTAACAGTGCCGCTGTGCCCCGCCGCCGGCGAGGCGAACACCAACTCGACTCAAGACACACAAAAAGGGTATCCCCGAGAGCGCTGCACAGTGGGCTGCGTCTAGCGCTGGCCCTGGGGCCCTAGGCAGGGTAGCAGGCCGATCGCTGACTCGGTACAGGCCGCCGGGCTTGGATCAGAAATTTGCATTGCTAAACCATCCGAAGTGTTCCGATTCCATGTTGTCTGCAAGACGCGCAGCGCGTCTCTGGAAAGCCGAAAGGGGAAGAATCGGGAGGAATATTGGAAGGGTGCCGGGCGGGGCCGGGCGAGGGCCAAGCTGGGCTACCGCCGGCCGCAGTCGGCTCGTTGCAGACAGTCTACAGTAGGTCAGAGGCGGCCCAAATCCCGAACACGTTTTGAGCTCCAGAGTCGCTAAATTGGACTTGAATCGCACGAGAGAGAGAGAGAGAGAGAGAGAGAGAGAGAGAGAGAGAGAGAGAGAGAGAGAGAGAGAGAGAGAGAGAGAGAGAGAAAGGGGGGAAACCCTGGTGGAAATCGGCCTGCCAGCCGAGCAGCCGGCTCTAACCAAGCACCGCTATACGACTCAATTATCGAGCGTGGCAAGAGGCAAGTGAACCGGGAATCGAACCGCGGCCGATCACCCCTCCTTGCCGGGCCGGCCTCCATCCGTGTGAACAAATGCACCCCTGGCGTCGCGCTGACGGCCCCCCCCCCTCTCTCTCTCTTTCCTTCTCGGGCCATTGGTGCCGCAGTCAGCGGCAAATGAAGCGAACTTAACGTCAAACCAATAGCAGGCCGGTCGGGGGCGGCAGCGCGTGGGGCGACGGCCGCCTCGGCGCGCGGGGAGCAAGCAGGGTCAGCCAGTTGTTCCCAGCAAACCGCTGCGCGGCGTCTCAACTCAACTCTCCTTTTCATGCAACTTCCAAAGAAATAAAAGCGGTGACGCCGGCGGGGGCCAAGTTCGCGCGCGCTGTGCCGCAGTGCCGCCGCACGGTGGGTCAGAAGACCGTTGAGGCGGCCAAAATTCTAGCCTTAGAGTCGCTGAATAGGACTCGAATCGAACGTGTGACCCTACCAATTGTTTGCTCTCCAAACGAGGAATCCATTAGTGGGGTCCCACACGTTCGATTCGAGTCCCATGTAGCGACTCTGGAGCTCAAAACGTGTCCGGGATTTTGGCCGCCTCAACGGTCTTACGGCCCACTGTGCTGGCGGGCCTCGAGCCGGCCGGGGCGCTGCCAGCCGCGCTGCCTATCCCGCCCCCGGCTGCCCTTGGTGAAGTCCTAGGTCGCGCCGGCATCGCCATCGTCACGCCTCTAGCGGCCAAACACGATCCCACGCGAAAAAGAATTTTATAATGAGAGAGACACACACACACACGTCGATCCGCCAACGTGCACGGCACAAAAACAAAAGCGAAAATGTGCGGAGGAGTGAGAGGGTTTACCTAAGTGGAAAAAAAAGCTTGTTTTCGTCAGCGCTGTAAACAGCAGGCGTATTTCTTTTCGGAGGAACCAAGCAAGGCCCCAGAAGCGTGGCTCCTTGAGCATATAATGTCATTTTATACGCCCGACGCGCCACCCCACCCCGCCACACACGATACGCGCCGCACGCGCAGGTGCACAACGCTTATGAACAATTCATGGCTCGAGCCACCCCGCCATGGCGGAGCGCGCTCAAGTAAAGAAGACCGCCAGGAAGGACTGCGCCGCCGCTACACCGTAACACGCTCCGGATCGCGCGGCTCTCATCATCACACCTTACGGCTCGCTCTCTCTCTCTCTCTCTCTCTCTCTCTCTCTCTCTCTCTCTCTCTCTCTCTCTCTCTCTCTCTCTCTCTCTCTCTCTCTCTCTCTCTCTCACACACACACACTCGCTCAAACGCGCCCGCGCGCACACACTCGCACCGCATATTATTCGGCGGCGCGGCCATGGCGGCATTTAATTGGGGCAGTTTTTCACCGCCACGACATCCCGTGTCATTAGTCGTGGCGTGGTGGGGTGGGGTGGGGCGGGTTGGGGCGCGGGTTGCAGTGCAGGTGCAGCAGCTGGCCGCGGTGACACGGTGGAACGCCCCGCGCCGCCCCCGCGCCGCCCCCGCGCACCACGCCCCGCTTTGTTAATGGCCTCTGGCTTGGACTCGCACGGCCCGGCGGCCATGGCGGCGCCACAATGGGCCGGAAGACCGGCGCAGGCGTTCAAAGCTCGAGACGCGTTTTGAGCTCCAGAGTCGGTAAACACGACTCGAACGGAACGTGGTGACCCGACCAATAGACTCCTCGTTCTGAGAGCAATCGCACGTTCGGTTCGAGTCCTTTTTAGCGACTCTGGAGCTAATAACGCGTCCTGAATTTGGGCCGCCTCCACTGGTCTTCTGGCCCACTGTGCGGTGCCCCCACGCCCCCCGCACTGCACCGCATCACGGCCGATAATGGCCGAATGGCCGAGGCCGCCGTCGTGCGAGGCTTGCATGCCCGGGGCGCGCCGTCACCCCTGGCCTGCCCCAAACGTGCAATTAGAGCACACTGTTAAACTGTCTTTCCCACTGTGATTTCCGGAAAACGATGACCGAACGACGTGTCGTCTGCAGAAAACAGGGGGGAAACGAAATGGCTCACCTCATGATGTCCGCACTGGAATGCTGCGACGGTATGTCGCGAAAAAAACGAGCGCGAGCTGCTGCTGCTGGCGGGGCTCGAACCCGGGCCCCTTTCTGGACAAGCAGCCGGCAGGGGGGGCCAAGGGCCAAGCCAGGAGCCATCATCGCCATCGCCGGCGGGAACGTCGAAGTGCCTGGCGAATATCGGGGCCGCATTTGCTTTGTAGATTATGACAGCTTGAGGGAGCAGCACGACGGGGCCCCGCCTGTTGGGCAGCGGCCAGGGCAGCAGTCCTTTACACCGTCCGTCCCCGGTTCTGGGTTCCACAGTGGGCCAGAGGAACGGCGCGGCGGGGCAAAACTCTACACGTGTTTTGAGCTTCAGAGTCGCTAAGCAGGACGCGAACGAAATGTGTGACCTCGTTCGGAGAGGAAATGATGATTGGTGGTGTCACGCGTTCGGTTCGAGTCCCACTAAGCGACTCTGGAGCTCAAAACGCGTCCGGAATTTTGACCGCTTCCACCGGTCTTCTGGCCCACTGTGGCGTCCCCGCCGGCCTGTCCAATTGCTTGTCGCCAGCGAAGGACGGTAACGAGCGATCTTCACCTTATTGCATCGTCTTAGAACTGTGCGACGACGCGACCAGAAGACCGGCGCAAACGGCCACAGATCATGCAAGTCCCACACGCTACAGGAAACAGGAAGACGGACAAGACGGCAGCGAACGCTGAGGCCAAGGGCCGCGCGGTCCAGAGGCTGGACAGCGAGGACACCTCAAGAGGGGGAAGGGCGCATACCAGGGACGGGACAGACACATGAGATATTGCCAAAGTTTGTGCGCGCCGCCCGCGGGGTTTCCCGTGCCGGGGGCGGCCTGGGGCGCGGTCTGGTAGGCCGGGGGCGGCCGGGGGCGGCTCAGCCGGGGGTCGTCGGCGCCAAGGGTGGCGTTCCGAGGACTGACGAGCACGGCCTAATGGCCAGCCTAATGAGGTGTCCGGCTGCACAGCTGTCTCCTCCCTGTCACCGATTTCCAAATTTGGCTGCTGCGGCCCGCTACCGGGACAATGGTCCCGTGCGACGACGCACAGTGGGACAGAAGACCGGCGCAGGCGGACAAAACTCTACACGCGTTTCGAGCTCCAGAGTCGCTACATAGGACTCGAACCCCATCAATGGATTCGTCGTACCGAGAGCAATCCATTGGTGGTGTCACGCGTTCGGTTCGAGTCTCATTAAGCGACTCTGGAGCTATAAAAACGCGTCCGTGATTCTGGCCGCCTCCACCGGTCTTCTGGCCCACTGTGCGACGCCCCGCCCCGTGGCTGCGGCTGCCGGACCTGCCAGCCCTTCCTTGTCCGCGACAATGAAGTCCCCGCCGCCCTGGCAAACAAATATGTAATCTGAGAGCGCGAGCCCTTAGAAGCGTGGTTCCGGCCGAGGCTGTTGGGTTCTGGACCGGACCGGGCGGGAAATCTGGGAATAAGGAGTCACATGGCGCCTCTGTCGCCACCGCAGCCGCCGCGCCGGGGAAAGTTTCCTTTAGCTGATGGCCGTTTCGAGGGTCCTTCTAGTCCTTCCCGGCCGTATCATGCCCAAAGCTGAGCCCGGCAGCCCGGCTGGCTTGATCCCAAACAACCCTTGCGGCACGTCTGCCGGCCGGCCCCGCCCTGCTCCTGCCCCGCGTGTCCCTGCAGAGGGCCCGGCACCCGCAAAAATGAGGAGGGAGGGGAGGTAGTCGAACCCGAACCCCTCGGCCTGCGATTCGAGCACGCTGACCACTGCGCTATCGCAGCCTCTGCATGCGTGCGACATTTTTTCCGGCCCTAATTGCGCAGGAAGGGTGGTTGTAATCGCACGGCGCACGTACGAGACGGGGTATTTGAGTGGCCCTCCGCGGGGCGGGGCGGGGCGGGGCGGGGCGGGCGCGAGGTTAGGGCGGCTTGCGGGTAAGTCCCCTGCTTTACGGCGGGACTTGGGAGTGTCTTTTTACAGCGGGCTAGAACGGGCCCACTGTGCGGCCTGGCCGGGCCTGGCCCGGCAGCAAGGCTGAACCGAAAGGACTGAACGGCTTGCTGCCCAGAAAGAACTTGACTTCCTCTCGCAAATGGGCCGCGCCCTCCAACTTCCATACAAACATGCCTCCGCTCGCCTCCAACTTTTTTTTCCTTCTCGCGCGCTCCGTTATTGCACTGGCAGTACTTTGGCTCGCGCGTCGCGTCGCGGCGTTGGAAACTTCATCCAACGAATAAGGCGGACGACGCGCGCTTCAAGCCGGCCGGGATGTGTCACTTTAGGCCGCTGTGGCTGGCTGCTGCGCTGCAACATTTTGATCGTCAGCGCGTCGAGCAATTCGTAGAGGTGCGGTAGGAAATGCACACACACGCTCTCTCTCTCTCTCTCTCTCTCTCTCTCTCTCTCTCTCTCTCTCTCTCTCTCTCTCTCACACACACACACACACACACACACACACACACACACACACACGCACGCGCGCGCGCGCGAACCGAGTAAGCGCAAACAACTACCTCGCCCACTCCAACTTCTTACGCCCAGCCAGGCAGTCCTCCATACTGCTCTCCTCACTAACTCTAACTATACCCTCTCTCTCTCTCTCTCTCTCTCTCTCTCTCTCTCTCTCTCTCTCTCTCTCTCTCTCTCTCTCTCTCTCTCTCTCTCTCTCCCTCAGCTTTTCTTGAGCGCACCAGGTAAAACCTTTTACCCGGGCGCTTACCTACCCTTTTCCGCCGCCAGCGCTGCAAGGCGCGCTGCCGCCGGAGCGGTTTGTTTACGCGCACCAAACGCCACTGTTTCCAAGACGGTTTTCTCCATGTTTTGGCGCGAATTTTTTTGGTCGAGTGCCATGTGCCAAGCTATGCCTTGCCACAGTGGGCCAGAAGACCAGCGCAAGCGCCCGAAACTCAAGACCCGTTTTGAGCTCTAGAGTCGCTAAACATAGGACTCAAATCGAACGTGTGACCCCACCAATGGATTCCTCGTTCCGATAGCAATCCATTGGTGGGGTCACACGTTCGGCTCGAGTCCCATTTAGCGCCTCTGGAGCTCAGAACGCGTCTAGAATGTCGGCCGCCTGCGCCGGTCTTCTGGCCCACTGTGCGAGCGGACCGAGCGGGACGTGGCCCGCGGCCGTCGTGAGTCGGAAGGAGGAGGGAATTCCGTCCCGCGACTCTATTGTGCTGGAAGGCGCCGCGCCGCGCCGCCCTTTCTTCTCCTTCCATCAGTCGGCGAGCCATAAAGCGACCACATAAATTATGGCGATGAGCAGACAAATACCGGCAGCGCCGCACCTCGCCGAGGAATGCCCCTGGTCAGGGCGGCGGCGCGGCTGTAAGGCGTGTGCGCTTGACGACCGACATCTTGACCTCAATTCCAGCAACAAACAAAACAAAAAAAATGTTTGAAATACTTAGTTGAGAAATAAGTGATTGCGGAGGTCGGAAGTGTCTTGCTGACCTGAACCGCTAATGGTCTGCAGAGGCCTAACCGCAATCATGATAACGCATCGTTTTTTATTACTTTTTTAAAATTTTCCTTTTTGCTGCTGCTTTAATTCGGAGTTGCGCTGGAGTTGCTCCATGCCGGTGATACGGGGCGTGCGTGCCGGCAGCACGCTGGTGCCGGTGAATTAGGGCGAGGAGAAGGTCCGGCCGTCCGTGCGCGGCGCGCCTAACAAGGTGGCGTAAAAACGGGACGTGGCCGCGATAAGCGCGACCCGCACACGTGCCGCGGGGTCCGCGCGTTCAGTTCCCAATGCTGACCGCCGCCTCCGGTCCTCTGGCCCACTGCGCGACCGTTCGGCCGTCGGCCCAGCCTCTTGTTCAATAAATATTTACACGGCGTGGAGCGCGGCCGTTTACTGCGCACTTGGTATGCAAATGAAGTGTGCATTCTTGAAGGCGCGCGCGGCGCCGTGGCGCGATGATCGCTGCTCCATTGTGTGACGCGAGCCTCATCAAAGATTCACGCGGATTCGCTGCCTGCCTCGGGATTGGGCGACGTCGAGCCCGGCCCCGCCGAATGGCTTGTTGTCAACATCCATTTCCATAGCGCCGCCAGGTCGCCGGTTCAAGTACCTCCAAAAGACTCTAATTCTTTCTTTTTTTTTTTGCGCACTTTTGTCGAGGGCATGAACGGAAAGGGCGTATGTACGAGGCGGTCCGAGCGTCACGCAAGCGGGTCAGGAACCGGAAGGATGACCCGCAATGAGAAGCAGGGTGCGGACCAGACGGCCAACAACGCGTGCGGCGGCCGCTGCTAGGAAGAGCAGTCTGGGCCGGGGGCGGGTGGCGGTCTCCAGGGTGAGGAGTCCCCGCGGGCCGACGTCAGGCGGGGCGGGGTGGGGTGGGGCGGGGGGGTGCGACGCACCGAGTTGGCCCTCCGCGGCTTTCCGATCCGAGGCGAGTTGAAATTGAATATTTCCAGTCAAAGCCGATCTGTGTGCTGAGCCGCGCCCAAGCGGGGCTGCTCTGTGCGACGCTGTGCGACGCGCCGAACGGGGAAAGACCTTTGACTCGGGCCGCGTCTCCAGGGGCGGGGCGGGGTGGGGCGGGGCGGGGCGGCTCCCGTCGTCTGCTCGCTGTTGCCCGGCTCTGCCGGTATCCGGCAGGATTTTACAGGCCTTACGAGTTCTCCTGTTTGGGATGGCTTGCGGGCCCGCCCCCGCCCCGCCGGCCTGGGAGGTGAGCGGGATCACGGTAAAGAATCGGATCGCCGTTGTTCGGCTCGGCTGCGCCGCTGCGCCGCTGCTCGCTGAGAACGGATAGAACTCTAGGCATTTGTTTCTCTCTGCGCTGCAGGCTGCTGGCCTCGTAGCTGCACTCGGTGTTCGGGACCGAGACCAGGGCCGAGTCCCTGGAGAGGATCGTCTCCGAGGACGCCGCCGGCCGACTGGACTCCAGCTCGACTCGCCTTTCGGCAGCCTTATTCGGGGCCGAGAGGCGCCGAGTACCGCCGCAATAGTGGGCCAGGAGACCGGCGCAGGTGGCCAAAACCATAGACGCGTTCTGAGGCGGGGTCACACGCTCGGTTCGAGTCCTATTAATCGACTCTAGACCTCAAAATCAGTCCGGTGTTTTTGACCGCCTCCACCGGACCTCTGGCCCACTGTGCGCGTCCAACTTGAGGAGACCCACGCGGCGCACTCGGCTGATTGGACACGCGGGGTCCGGCGGCCGAGCTGGCAGCCGCGCTGACCCGCTGCTGGCACGGCTAGCCAGCCGAGCTGGCAGCACTTTCATTTGTTGCGCGTTCGAATGGCGTGTCAGGTCAGGAAGGACAGCGCGGACGCGTCGCGGGGCGAGTGCCGCCCTTATCGTCGTCGTCCTGTCGTCCGGCCGGTCGCTCTGTCTCTCTCGCACACGTGGCGCGTCCCGCAGGGGTGCGAGAGAGACAGAGCGGCCTGCTGTCGGACTGCCGGCAGCCTCCTGGCAGCCTCTTGGCACTCTGATTTATCGCTCGCCGCCGGCCTGAGCCCCGGCCGCCAGCCCCGGCGGAGCTATGCAAACTCGGCCCGGCGAGCCGACAGAAAGCATCCGAAGCGGCGCCGCGCCACGGCCACTGCGATCCTCAGCGGTGTCGCTTCAATATTCACGGAAAGTGCGTCACGGAAGAAGTAAAGCCCAGAGAAGAAGAAGAAGAAGAAGAAGAAGAAGAAGAAGAAGAAGAAGAAGAAGAAGAAGAAGAAGAAGAAGAAGAAGAAGAAGAAGAAGAAGAAGAAGACGCGCGACCGCCGGCCGGGATTCGAACCTGTGACTTCCGCAGTGCTGCTGCCGTGCTCCTGCGCAATGACCCCCGAGTCTGATAAAACATGGACGAGGTGCGACGGGGCGCCACCGATGGGGCTGTAAAGCGGCTGATAAGGAGCGATGCACCACTAGGAGGGGATGGGGGCCTCAGTCGTGGGCACGGTCACGTGGTCGAGCCCCGCACCCAGCCCCGCACCCAGCCCCGCACCCAGCCCCGCACCCAGCCCCGCACCCAGCCCCGCACCCAGAGCCCCGCACCCAGCCCCGCACCCAGCCCCGCACCCAGAGCCCCGCACCCAGCCCCGCACCCAGCCCCGCACCCAGAGCCCCGCACCCAGCCCCGCGCCCAGAGCCCCGCCGAGCGCCCAGGACAAGGCCATAAACTGCGCGCCGTGAATCTCCGCACCGCGCGCGAGCTTTTCGCAACCCTGAAGCGCCGCCGCGCAGCGAGCCGGATGACCGGCGCAGGCGGCCAAAACTCCAGACGCGTTTTGAGCTCGCAACAGGACTCAAACTGAACGTGCGACCCCACCAAGCGGACAGCGCAAATAGAAGACACGATGATATCCCGCAATGCGCTGTCAATAAACTTATAAACCCGCCGCCGCCGCCGTCCCAATTTTTTACGCTTCATAAAAATTTACCCCTGATCGTCTCGTAGGCCGTATTTCACACATTCTGGGAAAAAGGGGGGGGGCAGCAAAGGCGCAGCCCGGCGTGGATAGACATGCTCCGGCACCTCATCAAGCAGGTATGTGTGTGTGTGTGTGAGTGAGAGAGAGAGAGAGAGAGAGAGAGAGAGAGTGCCGGACACGCGACACGCCAAATGCACTGGCACGGTAGCGGTGCCTGCGGTTGACAATTAAAGTACAGGAGTGGAGTCCGCGGCGGGACGCTCGCATTCCCGGGCAATCCCTGGTATTCGGCGCGCCGATCGGATTTATGGCCCGTGATTGCTGTCCTGTTCCCTGACGCCGGGCCGCAGCGACACGGATTTATCGGTGGGCGGGACTCCCCCCCTCTCTCTCTCTCTCTCTCTCTCTCTCTCTCTCTCTCTCTCTCTCTCTCTCTCTCTCTCTCTCTCTTACACACACACACACACACGCACAAGCCTAGACATTCGAAGTGTAGGATATGCATCAAGAGGGGTGCGCAAGGTGCATAAGGAGGGTGCTTGATTTAATTGAAGAGGGGTGAACGCACCTTAAAAGTTTTTTTTGTAACTTTAAGTAAAAGTAACTTTAAGTAAAAATATGCCGGATGATTATGTACTTTTAATTTCCAGAAATTTGAAACTGAAAAGGAAAAGAGTGGCAGTAGGGAGGAGACAGTCGGATAGGAACTGTTGGGAATCGATGGGACGACTTAATCTCTCGGCCTTCTCTGCTGATGATCCCATCAAAAAGATACATAGTATTACCACCCTCTTCGGCGTGAGGACGGCCACTGCTTAAGATCTTTTCTTTGGTAGGTCAACTGATCCACCTCGCAAAAGAAACGACCCTTTTCTGGATGTTTTTGTGACTGAGCCAAATTTGGTGAGCGGAGAGGCTCGTCAACGGCTCGGACAATAAACACGACGGGGGAAGGGGTTGAAAGGCTGGCCGCGACAATGGCGGGCCAGCCCAGTGGGCCAGCCGAGCCCCGCCGGATCGGCCGGATAGCCTGTAATGACGGGGGATCGCCGGAGATAGCCATCAGCCCCTCTCTCTCTCTCCCTCCTCCACCGTCCTCGCCCGACATCGATATCCTTTTCAAGTCCCTTTTCAGCCACTTGCTAGCTGGCCGCTCTCGGCGTCGCCCCCTTTTTCCCCGGCGAGAATGTGTCTCCTCGTGCGTTGGAGGGCTGGAAGCACACACATTGCGGCCTGACCTCCAGTTCCAGGCGTGCGGCGGCGCTACACAGTGGGCCAGACGACCGGTGCAGGCGGCCAAAATTATTCCGGGCGGGTTTTGAGCTCCAGAGTCGCTTAATGGGGCTCGAACCGAACGTGTGACCCCACCAATGGATTGCCCTCCGAACGAGGAGTCCATTGGTGGGATCAGTTGTTCGGGTCGAGTCCCATTTAGCGACTCTGGAGGTCAAAACGCGTCAAGAGTTTCGGCCGCCTGCACCGGTCTCCTGGCCCACTGCGCGCGAGCGCGGCTCCAGCACCCCATTTCCCAGTCGCAGGACAGGACGACCGCACGGGGCGTGGCGGGGTGGGGTGGGGCGGGGCAGGGCAGGGAAGGGCGGGGCGGCGCGGACGGGGCGGGGCGCACCCCACCACTCACTGCTGCAGAGCAATTCAAACTTCATGCCCCTTCAAGATTACGGCTTTGTCACGGGCGAGCCCAGGGCAGCGGCAGGCCAGGCCAGCGCGCGGCCGGGGCGGCGGGGAGTGGGAGTTAAAAAGCTAGTGAGGAAGGAGTAGGTGACCTAGAGCAAGACGACGTCCCCCGCACAGTGGGCCAGGAGACCGCGCAGGCGGACAAATCTCTAGACGCGTTTTGAACTCCAGAGTCGCTAAATGGGACTCGAACCGAACCTGTGACCCCGCCAATGGCTTTCTCGTTCGAAGAGCAATCCATTAGTGGGGTCACACGCCCGGTAGCGACTCTGGAGCTCAAAACGCGTCAAGAGTTCTGGCCGCCTGCACCGTCTTCTGGCCCACTGTGCTTCAGCAGCCCGCCAGCCAGCCGCGGGGCGAGGACGAAAAAGACGGAGGAAAATGGAAAGAAAGGAGATGGAAGGTCGGGAGTGGGATTTGCGATGCCAAGGGCGGCAGAGGGACGCAGCGCCCGAGTGACTTATGACAACAATGCAACTTTAGCCCATTACGTATATCACGAGCAAGATCTCGGGGGCGTCCTTCTCGGCCGACGCCCTGGCCGAGGCCCTGCCCGCCCTGCGCACGCACCGAGGCCGTGGCGGGCTTCCAGCAATTAGGGAAATAATCATCGTCGGCCGGTCTTCGCAGCGCACAGACGCGTTTTGAGCTCCAGAGTCGCTAAACAGGACTCGAACCGAACGTGTGACCCCACCAATGGATTGCTCTACGAACGAGGAATCCATTGGTGGGGTCACAACTGCCTTGAAAATAAAGAAAGACGGCCGCTGCTGCATTATTTCAGCGTGCACAACACTTGTGCTAGAAAGGAGCCCCTAAAATGAGCAGCCCATTATATTTCGCTGCCCCAACAGGTGTGCGCTGATTGTCCTTGGAGGGTTTGAATCCTGCTCCCATTTGTAGCCGCGTGCTGCAGCCCGCTGGCCCCGTGACCTCGCCCGCCCCGTCCCGCCCCGCTGCCGTGGCCGTGCTGCTTCCTTGGAATTGTTCGCCCCGCCTGCATGTGTTGGCCACAGCTGCGCTGCCGGCCCGGCGCGGTCCGGCGCGGCCCGGCGCGGACGCTGGCGCCATGTCCACGACCAACTTTTGCTCGGCAGCCTGCTGTGACGACGACGGGGTGCAGGCCGCCGCGCCACGCCGGCGGCGGGGTGAGGCCTGGGGCTGCACAGTGGGCCAGAAGACCCTCTAGACGCGTTTTGAGCTTCAGAGTCGCTAAGCAGGACCTGATCCGAACGTGTGACCCCCACCAATGGATTCCGCGTTTGGAGAGAAAATCTAATGGTGGGGTCACAGGTTTGGTTCGAGTCCTGTTTAGCGACTCTAGAGCTTGAAACGCTATTAGAGTGTTGGCCGCCCGCGCGGTCCTCTGGTCCACGGTGGGCCACCCGTCGGCCTGGCCGAGTTGGTGTGGGTGGGCGGACGGGACCCGTTTTCCCGCCTCCCGACGCGCGTGTACTCTTTACAGTCCAGCGCAAACAGACGCGCTGGTTGCCTACGCTCGGCTCTGCGGGCGCAGTGGGACGGAGCGGGTCGAAGGACGACGCGCAGATGCCATCTCTAACCCGTCCATTTTTACAGCGAGCCGACTCGTATTTTAAAGCCGTTTAACTGGCACCCTGGAACGCCGCACAGTGGGTCAGAAGATCGTTGAGGCGGCCAAAATTCTAGACGCATTTTGAGCTCCAGAGTCGCTAAATAGGACTCGAACCGAACGTGTGACCCCACCAATGGATTGCTCTCCGAACGAGGAATCCACCGGTGGGGCCACACGTTCGATTCGAGTCCTATTTAGCCACTCTGGAGCTCAAAACGCGTCTTAAATATTGGCCGCCTCAATGGTCTTCTAGCCCACTTTGTGCCGCCTCCCCGGCGCGCCTCCCCGGCCTGGCCACCCTCAGCAGTGTCTGCAACACAGCGCGAGCACAGCCATT
The DNA here is from genome assembly GCA_030522485.1 of Stenchaetothrips biformis. Lineage (NCBI taxonomy): Eukaryota > Metazoa > Arthropoda > Insecta > Thysanoptera > Thripidae > Stenchaetothrips > Stenchaetothrips biformis. The sequence continues at coordinate 6,547,407 of CM060091.1, forward strand.
ACGCTGCACAAAGGGAGCTTGAAAGAATTGTCCGGCAGTAAAAGAACAAGAAGCCAAAGGAAGGGCGGGCAGAAAATAAGGGGGATGGTGAAAAAAAAACGCGGGAAAACGAGGACGCGGCCAAGAGAAAAGGAAAGCGGCGGCGAGGAGGAGGAGGAGGAGGAGGAGGAGGACTGCAGCCGCCCGGGATTATCCCGTATTTAACGGATTAGATGGGCAAAGTTTACACCACCTTCCTGGCGGCAGCCCCTCCCCCGCCCCTCCGGGAAAGGGAGGGAATTAGTGGCGAAAGAAAGTGCGAATGAAGCTCTATTACCTCAGTTTAAAAAGGCGCGCGCCATACTTGGCGGATCCCTGATGGCGACCCCGCACAGTGGGCCAGAGGACCGGTGGTGGCGGCCGAAATCCCGGAAGGGTTTTGTTTAAGATGCAGGGTCGCTAAATGGGACTTGAACTGAACGTGCGACCCCCACCAATGGATTGCTCTCCAAACGAGGAATCCATCGGTGTGGTCACACGTTCGGATCGAGTCCTGTTTTGCGACTCTGGAGCTCCAAACGCGTCCAGAGTTTTGGCCGCCCGCGCCGGTCTTCTGGCCCACTGTGCGGCTGGGCAACGAGCTCGTCAGATAACTTTTCGCGCGGGGCAGCCAGGCCACCGTCGTCGCGGGCAGCTCGCCATGTCGGCCCGGGGTTCAAATACCCGTCGCCGGCGTTGCGGCTTTTCGTGTTCGTCGCGTCGCCATCGTCGTAAACCTGGACCTTGCCGCTGGCGCGACAGGGGCTATGGCTCATTGGACGACCCCTCCCCGCCCTGACGTCACGTCCGCCGGGTGAGCGGGTCTAGTTTGAACGCTGCCCGCGTGCCGGCGGCGGTAAGGCGCACGGGCACCCGGCCCTCCGAAAGTCTGCTGATGTATTTATGACACACATAAAACACGACCACACCGCGACAGTGCGACACACAAGATTCAGGGCGGTCCGACCCTAACCCGCCCTACATACGGTGGAGTGGCGGAGGCGGGACGCAGCGCCAGCGGCGCCTTGGCCAGCCCAGCCCAGGCACAGCGCAAGTTGGGGTGAATACCGACCCAGCGGGCGGAGAGTGAGGAGATATTTAAAGAAGAATGGTCGCCGGCGGTGGTGGTTGAACCCGGGCCCGACCACGGTGCTGCGCGACTTGCGGGGACGCGCGCCTCGCCTCCGGCATGTCTCGGCGAGGGGTCGCGTCTGGCGACCGCGGCGTTTCTTACCCCGAGTTTGGGCAGGGGGGCAGGGAGCGTGCGCGCCCGGGGGCTGCTGCTGGTATGGAGAGAGAGAGAGAGAGAGAGAGAGAGAGAGAGAGAGAGAGAGAGAGAGAGAGAGAGAGAGAGAGAGAGAGAGAGAGAGAGAGAGAGAGAGAGAGCAGGGTGGGGGAGGCACACCTCCGCGTGGTGGCCGCCTATTAAATAAGGGAAAGTTGAGAATGAGGAAGGAAACTGTGGCGCAGGCTTGCGGAGGCGGGTCGTGGGCTCTACATGCACCGCCGCCGGGATGGGCCCAGCGCAGGGTGGGGACGGGGGTCCTGTTGGGGACCACATTACACGGCACCGCAGACGTTCATATTAATGGCGCCCACGATTTATAGCGCCACTTATTAAGGGGCCGGGACATCACTCCGCACCCCTTCCCCCCCCCCCCCTCGCCCCCCCCTCCCCCCTCCTACCCGCACCACCGCGACGGGGAAGAGCGGCGGCGGGCGGAACAAAAAAGGGGACAGGCGAAGCCCTCGGGGACTCAAATCAAACAGCCTGCACGCCGCCACACCACACACGTCTCCGGCACCTGCCATCAAGGAGGAAGAAGCCTTCTAACTTATCGTGCTTCTTTCTCTCACGTCGCTGCTGCTGCTGCTGCTCTGGGTGTGTCGTGCGCGAATCGCGTCACTGGCGTGTTTGAATTTATTGGAATAAGATTTGGCCGGGTGGTTTACGCCCGAGGCTGCTCCCTCCTTTCTTTCTTTCTCTCTCTCTCTCTCTCTCTCTCTCTCTCTCTCTCTCTCTCTCTCTCTCTCTCTCTCTCTCTCTCTCTCTCTCTCTCTCTCTCTCTCTCTCTATCTCTCTCTCTCTCTTCCTTATTTTCTCCCTTCTTCATCGTTTTCCTTTCCGCCCCATAATGCCCTACAGCGTTGCCCGTCTTACATGAATGCGTCGCGGGACGCCGGCAAACAGAGGGGAGACGGCCTGTAAACAGCTTTCTCTTTTCTGCGGGTCGTTTGGGTTATCTTCTATTTTCAGTGTGCTTTGAAATCGGTACGGCGTGTGAATAAGAGCGCTGGTTATTCGTCGGCGCCCTCGCAGCGCTGTCCTCACGACGTGGCACAGTGGGCTAGAAGACCGGCGCAGAGTCGCTAAATGGGACTCGGACCGAACGTGTGAACCCACTAATGGATTCCTCGTTCGGAGTGAAATCCATCGGTGGGGCCACACGTTCGGTTTTAGTCCCATTCAGCGACTCTGGAGTTCAAAATCCATCCGGGCTTCTGGCCGCCTGCGCCGGTGGCCTTCTGGCTGAGCTTCTGGCCCTCTGTGCGTGGCCTGGCCTCCAGCCCCATTCTTGGTCAGCATATTGTTCGGCGTTCGCCATTACCGTCGCCTCCAAACAAGGGCCTGGCCGGGCGGCGCTGCTGTGACCTTCGCACGGCTCCGCCGCCGGCGTGGCGCAGTTGGTTAGGGGGCCGCCGGCTGCACCTCCTCTTTGGCTCGGGTTCAAGGCGCGCCGCTGGCACCGCCCTCCCTCTCCGCGGACCGCATAACATCAGCCGGAGGAGCTCTTGGTCCCCCTTTTTTGTGCGGGGAATTTGGACATAAAGTTCTCGATAAACGTGCCGGAGGGAAAAAATATAGAAAGAAGCCCCTGTCTGCAGCAGAGGAAGACTTATGGCGGCGGGGGGTGCTGCGAGAAGGCTACGACGAACTCACGTTTTGCCTTCATGGACAGGTTATTGTCTCTCTCGCACACGCCCCGTCGCCCCGTGTCTACCCGAGACGGCCGCCCCCTGCAGGGACCGGAGTGGGCCCCGCGGGGACATATCCAGGTTGATGCTCTCCACGCGCATTATTATTTTTTCTTTTTTTCACTCTCACGTTGGTACGCCGAGATAGCGAGCCGCGGTGGATAAGAGCGTTTGATAAGGCGCGGCGTTATCACTGGGTTGCAGGGCGCTGCAGGGCCACGCGGCACTACTCCATTTGCATGAGACGAGCAGTTAAGGGGAGGGGGGCCGTGGGGCCGCGGGGGGCGCCCTGGTGAAACAGTATGTCTTGTGTTGGGCCGCCAGCCCTGCCAGCCCCGCCAGCCCCGCCAGCCCCGCCAGCCATGCCAGCCCTGCCAGCCCCGCCAGCCCCGGCGGCGGCCGTGTCTTCATCCCGATACAGCCGGCTTGTATTTCTTGCGCTGGGCCGGCTGGGCACAGTGGGCCGCCCACGCGCACTAGTTGGCCTGCCCCGTCTCGCCTCGTGATATATCGGCTGACTGCAGTGGATTATTTGTCCCCGCAAAACATTCAAGTGCGTCTCTCTCTCTCTCCCTTTCTCTCTCTCTCTCTCTCTCTCTCTCTCTCTCTCTCTCTCTCTCTCTCTCTCTCTCTCTCTCTCTCTCTCTCTCTCAGCCCGCTCCTGACCCCGTGCACGTCATCTTGTCCCTCGGCTCCGCACTGCCTTGCACCTCCTTCCCCCTCCCCTTTTTCCCGTTCCCGGCTGGCAGCGGGAGGCCGCCGCGCACCACAGCATTTGCATGTCGTCTCCTCGCCGAAATCCGGCCAGCGCCGGAATATAGAATTCGCAGAATCATGCAAATGGCTGCGTGCGTTCAAGTGAAAGTAAAAACTGTTTCTTAGCGTTCGCGCGACGCCGCGGGTGTGCGGGGAGGGGACGGGTGGCTTGCTACAACAGATGACGACGGCGCGGCGTGGCTGCCTCAGCGCCCGCGGGCCGAGCGCGGGCCAGCCCGGCCAGCACGCCAGCGCGCCGCGTTGCCTACGCCGCCCACCACAGGGGCTCCGCGCCGCTTGCCGCTCCGGGCCAGCCAATCGGAACGCTGCGTTTTGACGTCGGAGATGCTGCACTAAAGCACGCCCTGCGATGGTGGGGCTGGGCCGCTGCACAGTGGGCCGAAAGGCCGGCTCAGGCGGCCAAAACTCCTGAGCTCCAGAGTCACCGAACAGGACTCGAACCAAACGTGTGACCCCACCAGTGGATTCCTCTTTCGGAGAGCAATCCATTGGTGGGGTCACACGTTTGTTTGGGTCCCATTTAGCGACTCTGGAGCTCAAAACCAGTCCTCTACGGGTCTTCTATCTGTGCTGCGCCGTGCTGCGCCATGCTGGGCCCGGCTGTGTGGAAGGCGGTGTAAGAAGCTGGGCCGCGCCGCCCTGCCTCGTTGTGCTCCGCGCTCTGCAGTGCAGGCAACTCTCTTTTGTCTCGCACTGCACCATCGAGCGCCGAGCCGGGTTGAGCCGAGCCGAGCTGTTCCCAATAACGGGACGTATCAGTTGGCAGTGTTCCTGCCATTCGGTCCAGTTAGCCGGATGGCCGGGTCAATGGCCGCAAAAAGAAGAAGGACAAATAAAAGGCGCTCTCGGTGTCACGTTGTGTATCGGGGTGAAGGACACCGAAGACACAATCGGCGGCGGCCCGTGGCGGGGTGGGGGGCGAGGCGGGGCGGGGTGGGGCGGGGTGGAGCGTGGCAGCGTGTAACTGTGTGTTTTAGCAGGCGGGGAGAGGGCCCGTTTAACATGCAAAGCACGTCCCCGGCGACGCCCCTCCCCTTCCTTATGTGTGTTCCTTTTTTCCGCCTTCGCCTCCTTGCCTGCCCGCCCGCCGCCCCACAGTGGGCCAGAAGACCGTTGAGGTGGCCAAAATCTCGGACACGTTTTGAGGACCAGAGTCGCTAAATGGGGCTCATATCGAACGTGTGACCCCACCAATGGATTCTTCGTTTGGAGAGCAATCCATTGGTGGGATCACGCGTTCGATTTGAGTCCCATTTAGCGACTCTGGAGCTCAAAACGCGTCTGGAATTCCGACCGCCCCAACGGTCTTCGGACCCACTGTGCGCCCGCCCGCTCGCCTGCCGCGCGGCGCCATTCCGGTGGTTTTCATTTTATCGCGATATCCGCTGGAAGCACTCGACCACCCCGACCCGCCCCGCCCCGCCCCGCCCCGCCCCGCCCCGGCCCGTCCGGTACCCGGTGAAAGGCGACCCCGTTGGTGGTATGCTGATACGCGAACAGCTGTTCTTCCTCGCGGCCGCGAACCGCCACCAGGGCCTTCCGCAGGGCCGCACGCGTCACCTCGCCCGCCGAGAGAGAGAGAGAGAGAGAGAGAGAGAGAGAGAGAGAGAGAGGCAGTGTATTAATGCGCCCGCGTCGTCACGCCAGGCCGCCCCCGCTGCCCCCCGCTGCATTAGTGAAAGTTGGAATGGATGCTTTATGTTCCAGGGACGCCGGCGACTGAGAATAATCGCGCGGCGGGGCGCCGCCGCTACTGGAGTCGCTGGAGGAAAAAGAAAGCGGAGCAATCCCACGTACTGCGGAGTCGCGACTCGCGACGCCCGACGCCACTTCTCGTGTATCCGTTGTTGACGCACGCGCACTCGCAGACACGCACACCGCGATCGTAAATTGGCCGAGAATGACGCCGGGAAGACACGCACGTCATGCGGCGCCTGCAAGAAGAGGGGCTGTAAACGCCTGCGCCGGCCTTCTGGCCCACTGTGGGGAGGGGAGAGGCCGACCGACCGGGAATGGAGGGCACGGTCGGAACGCGTGGGAGACCTTTCGACGGAAACCATGCAAAGTAGTTGTTGCCAGCAGCACAGCAGCAGCGCCTCCGCCCACCAGCCAACTAATTTCGTCCACTGACTTTAAGCACTCACGCGTTTGACGCGGCGGTCGGCCCGTTCCTCAGCGAGCGGGGGCGAAGGGGGGCGGGGGGAGGGGGGGGAGGGGAAAGGAGCGTGCCGCTGCATTCGTTAGTTTATCGTGTTTGCACTTTTTGCCTGACTTCCATCACCGCGTCCTCTCTCTCTCTCTCTCTCTCTCTCTCTCTCTCTCTCTCTCTCTCTCTCTCTCTCTCTCTCTCTCTCTCTCTCTCTCTCTCTTCCCCTCCGCCCGTGTCTCCGTCTGGCCCGTTCGATGTGTACTGCTCGGCACTGCTGATGGTTCACGCAGACAAGGATGTGACTTTCGGGCCGATGGGAGAGGGGGGAGACGGCGGGCGTTTTCCTCACGATAATGATGATGTATATTTTTTTAAAACAAAAGTGGAATGCCCGCGAGGAGAGAGGCGACGTGCCGCTTGATTTTTCATGACGTGTTGAATACGCGATGCGATGTAGATTCCTCTGCGCGGCCTTTGCACAGTGGGCTCGAAGACCGGCGCAGGCGGCCAAAACTCTAGCCGTGTTTTTTAGCTCCAGAAGTCGCTATGCAGGACTCGGTCCGAACGTGTGACCCCTCCACTGGATCACTCGGTCGGAGAGCAATCCGTTGGTGGTGGTCACTCGTTGGTACGGGTCCCATTTAGTGACTCTGGAGCTCTAAACGCGTCCGGGATTTTGACCACCTCCACCGGTCATCTGGCCCACTGTGATTTGATTGCTCGCTGCTTGTCCTATGTAGGCCGCGGCCTCCACCCATTAGTGCCGCCAGTGGCGCCAACTTGGCCGGCGTCTTAATTAATAGAGGCCAACAGGTTGGTCGTTCTGCAATTTCAATTTGAATGCGTAATTTCCCCGCGGTACCTTTTTTTTCTGCCCGTTTTCGCTGCGCGCGGCTGCCGCCATGTTTTTCAGGCTGGCCGTCATGAATGATGGAAGCGAAGGCCGGCCGACCAGCCGTCTAGTGTAGGTGGAACACTTTGGGAATTCTAAACGCCGCTGCCGCGCGCTCAAGTCGACGCCTCTGTGAATACACAGGCGTGTGTGTGCGTGAGAGGGCTTGTGTGTGAGTGATTGAGTGAGTGTGTGTGTGTGGGTGTGTGTGGGTGCTTGTTGGCCTGATTTGCATACGAGGCTGCCCCGGCCGCGCCACGGCGGGCGTCATCGACGCTACCCCGCGCTGCAGAGACACGCGGCAGCGCGTGGGGTATCGCGCCGCGGCGGCAGGACATTCCATTCCATCCCTTCCCCGCGCTCCATTAGAGTCGTCCTTCGTGTGCCCGGCGGCGGCAGGACGACGGAAGGATGCACAAAGACTGCACTTAAGTGGCGAAGGTGGCGCAGAGTTTGAGAAGACAGAATAGATTTCACCGCGAAAACAAAAAGTAGCAAACGGAAGTTTCTCCGTCTTCTTGTTGGTAATTACAAAACTTTGGCACCGAGTTTTATTAGAAGTGTTCCCGAAGCCGGGCGCGCGCGGGCCGGGCCGCCACACCACACAGCCCATCCAGTATTCCCGCCACGCCCGGCGGGGGAGGTGGAGGGGGATAGTGGAGTTGAAGGGGATTACGGGGAAAGAGTGTGTGTGGACAGATAGTTGGCACAAGAGCGAGGAGGTGAGACAGGAAAAAGAGCTTCGACAGTCGCCGTTCGTTTCCAAGGCTTTATTTTGCGAACGTGATGTCTCATCGCCGTATAAACGAGAAACCATCGCAAAATTAAACAAAAACTCTCTTCTTTTATTTTTCCTTCCTTAGATTGGAAAGCGGGCGTTGGCACGCGCGTGGCGGCAGCAGTCACAGTCGTCGGATTAAAACAGACAGAAAAAAACCATTAAACGGCAATGGATTAATGACACGGAGGAAGCAGCCGCGGCCGTCTCAGTGCAGACGACAATCGGCGTCTCGGCGCGCGGCAGCGCGGCAGCGCGACTCGGGAGTCCGCGGATTGAAGAGTGAATGCCGCCTGCCACGTCTCCGCCGTCACAGCCAGGGAGTGCGCCGACTGTGCGGCACCGCCGCCCTGGCCGAGGCCCTCGAGCCCGATCAAGACTCCGAAGGGAAGGAGGCGCAACGCGCGGCCTCGGGGTAATGAATCCGGTGCCATAATGTAATCTTTACATTTAAATTCAGCACAAAAATCGCGAGGCGGCAGCCAAAGGCGCGGCCCAAGGCGGGGTGGGGCGGGGCGTGGTGGGCGGCGGAGAGGGGCGTATAATTCGGACAGAGACAGAGACAAAGGGCGAGGAGGGAACATCAGTAACAATCTACTTTGCATGTGTTTGAAACGCAATCGGGGCGGCCCTTCCTTTCATGTGACTCTTGATGAATCGCGGTGCTCGACGCCCCAGAGAGAGAGGGGGTGGGGGCGGAAGGGGGGCTCAAGGAACCTCTCAGGGTGCTGGGGACTCTCCAAGACTCTGCGATGCGAGAAGTGCGGAAAAACCCGCTAGCTGTCTGTCTAGTATTCATGATCGAGATCTAGTGCTAAAATTTATAAAATTCTCACTATTTATTTTTATTTTTTTTTGCAGGAAAATGGCGCTGGGGTTCAACAGCGCAGCTTGGCCCCATCTGGAGCGCCACCGCTCGGCTCGACGCGCTGCCTGCCCGCCACGGCGGCGTGGCCCCTGCAGCCCCTGCAGCCCTCGCGGGGTGGAGGGGTGGGGGTGGGGGACTCGCACACACGCATTTTACTGTGCTGCACAATAAAATAGCGCCTGGCCGCGCATGCATGGCTGGCCACGAATCAGGAAGAACGGCTCCAAATCGGTGGAAACGTCAAGTGGACCGTGCAGCCCCCCCCCCCCCCGGTCCAGCCGGGACCGTAGGACCGGCCGCCGGTCTTTTGAGGTCCAGCAGCACGGCAACGACAACGCAGTGCCGTACTGGCGGTACACCGCAACAGGCGCCGTCCATTCACCCCACGACAGCAACCAACCGCAGCGAAAATGAAAACACGAACTTTACAACGTCCACCACAAGTTCGGCAACAAGTCATGCGGCATCACCGTCGGGCTTCCAATTGTTTTTGTTTTTTCTTTTTTTTTTCACTTAATGATCGCCAGGGAGAATGGTCGTGCTCTCTCGGCCGTCGACCCGACTGACGAGCCCTCGCACGCCGACTGCATTCGGCCGCGAACAAGCGAATCAAGTTTATTAAGTTGAAGCGGGAACTCGGCGGATTGGGCGCAGACAGCGCACAACTGGCGCGCGTCGCCGCACAGTGGGCCAGAAGACCGGTGCGGGGGGGGGTCAAAATTTCCGACGCATTTCGAGCTCCAGAGTCGTTAAATGGGACTCGAAACGAACGTGTGACCCCACCAACAGATTGCTCTCCGAACGGGGAATCCAATGATGGGAGTTCGATGGGAGTCCCGTTTGGCGAGCTCAAAACGTTTCGGCCGCCTGCACCGGTCGTTTGGCCCACTGTGCGCCGCCGTGTCGCAGCCAGCGTAGGGGCGAGGGCGGCAAGAAAGCGTCCAAGTCATGACTGCCAACACAAACACACCGAATCGGCAAGATAAACACGATTGTGCTAATACTCGATGCAGGCCGGGCCGCGGGGACGACGACGACGACGGCAGGGAGGGCCACATCGCGGACGTGAGCTGCCTCGGGGCCGCGAGAGAGCGAGAGAGAGAGAGAGAGAGAGAGAGAGAGAGAGAGAGAGAGAGAGAGAGAGAGAGAGAGAGAGAGAGAGAGAGAGAGAGAGAGAAAGATGCCGCGGTGCCGGGATTAGAACCCACGTCATTTGTCACCGCCGTCAGATGGCAAGTTCATTTCCGGTGGCGCGGAAAGCGGCGCTGTTTGCCATTTGAATAAAATCGTACTCGCGTATGAATAAGTCCATCGCCCTCCATTGAGGCCGGGCTGGGCCGGGCCGGGCCGAGCCGAGCCGAGCCGTTCGTGACTTCACATAAGTCAACAGCTCTAACGAGTCTGAATGCGTGGCGCTGAGTGGCGTGGTGACTGCGCGGCCGTAGTCAAGGCGGCCCCAATTTGTGTGAAGAAAGAAACAATTAGATTAGCGCGCTGCGGCCGCCCCACCACACCCCACCCCACCCCGCCCCATAGCCGCGCCGCTGCGCGCTCTGGCGAACGCCTCACCGCGCGAATCCAGGACGACTCCAGGATTCCGTGCGAAAAATGAAATAAACTGGCAGCGTGGAGCTGTGGCGCGGTGGCGGAAGGACACCCGGAATACAAAGTCGCAATCGCGCCATCTTTAAACGTGTCGCCGGAAGCAGCACTGGCAGCGCCGCAGCACAACTTGAACGCACGCCGCGTCGCCGTGCTCCTGCAAGAGGTCCTGCTGATAAAGAGGAGGGGTAGGGAACAACTCGTGAAATGAGCAGCAGGGCGCGCCCGAATATAGTGCGCGCTGAGAGAGAGAGAGAGAGGAGAGAGAGAGAGAGAGAGAGAGAGAGAGAGAGAGAGAGAGAGAGAGAGAGAGAGAGAGAGAGAGAGAGAGAGAGAGAGAGAGAGAGGGGGAGAGAGAGAGAGAGAGGGAGAGAGAGAGAGAGAGAGAGAGAGAGAGAGAGAGAGAGAGAGAGAGAGAGAGAGAGAGAGAGAGAGAGAAGAAGAGACGCGGACAAGAGAACACGCAGCACCGCGGCAGACCGTCGCAGACGTTCGCAAGACACAGCAGCACCACACACGGGGCACTTTTCTAATTCGCCGGCGGCGCGGGCCGAGCGCTCCAACTTGCCGCGCTCTCCCGCCTCGACAAGCGAGGCGCGCTCGACAAGCCCCACTTGGCGTGTCTCTGGCGGTGGCGTCGACGCGCGCCGCCGTCACGCCGACACGGCAGCCGCCGAGGCAGCCGCACAGTGGCCCAGAAGACCGGCGGAGGCGGTCTAACAAAGCTCTTGACGCGTTTTGAGCTCCAGAGTCGCTAAATGGGGCTCGAATCGAACGTGTGACCCCTCACCAGTAGATCCCTCGTTCCCAGAGCTACCCATTGGTGGGGTCACACGTTCAATTCGAGTCCCATTTAGTGACTGTGGAGCTCAAAAAGCGTGTAGAGTTTCGGCCGCCAGCGCCCGGTCCTCTGGCCCACTGTGCGCCGCGCAGCCTGTAATCTCTTTCGCCAACTTGGGCGCGCGCGCGCGGCTCCCCACAGCGACGCTGCCGCGCCCGCCGCCGCGATGAGCCCCACCTGCCTGATGGGGTGTCACCGCCAGACAGGTGGCCGTCAACCGGGACGGCCAATAAGACGGGTCGATGCCGCGCCGCCCCGCTCTAACCGCGGATACTCCACAATAACGTGGCGATCTCGTGAAAAATATGAACCCCATCCTGAGACAAGATAAAGATAACCTTATAAGGCTATGCTTCAATTCGAGGTCATTTTGGTGCTGGACCTAACCGGAGCTCAAAACGCGTCCTAGAATTTCGGCCGCCTGTGCCGATCTTTTGGCCCACTCTGTGGCCGGGAGAGAGAGAGAGAGAGAGAGAGAGAGAGAGAGAGAGAGAGAGCGAGAGAGAGAGAGAGAGAGAGGCAGTGTACTGCCGCGAGAATACGATAAAAGGGCCTGAAGGCAGGCAGGGTGTTGTTGGGAGGTGAGATTCTTGCGGTCCACTGGACTTCCCTCCACGAAGCCGGCCGGCCGGGGACGAGCACATGGGGCGGGCGGTACTATTGGACGGCGCGCACAACGCGCGGAGACACATGTGGACATGATACAGAAATAGAGCCGGATGGAGGGCGCATCGCACAGCGCGCTGCCCAGTAAGCTGGGGAGAGGGGCTTGGGCCTGGCCGGAGCCTGGAGACAGGGGCCGCACAGTGGAACAGCCAGAAGACCGTTGAGGCGGCCCAAATTCTAGACGCGGTTTGAGCTCCAGAGTCGCTAAATGGGACTTGAATCGAACGTGTGACCCCACCAATGGATTGCTCTCCACGCGAGGAATCCATTAGAGGGGTCACGCGTTCGATTCGAGTCCTATTTAGCGACTCTGGGAATCTGGAGACAGCAGCCTGGAAATAAGAAAATCCCCAGTCGTGGACCCTACGCTGAAATGCAGCCCGAAACCTGATGATACCAATGGTCGCAAATTTACGACTATTTTCCCAACAGCGCAAACAGTCCGAAAAGTAGAACGGTCCTGCCTTTAAAGCGGAGCAGGGCTGTAGAATAGGGAAAAGTTGGCGACGCGGCGGGGCGTCCGGCAAGGTGAGAGCCTGGCAGGGGCGGGGTGGGCTGGTGCCGCCCGCGCCCAGCATTCCCAATTAGACATCGGCGCCGATCCTGACTGCCTGACAGTGCGCACGGCCGCGGCGAGCGCGCCCACAGTGGGCCAGAAGACCGTTCAGGCGGCCAAATTCCAGGACACGTTTTGAGCTCCAAAGTCGCTAAATGGGACTCGAACCGGAAGTGTGACCCCACCAATGGATTGCTCGCCGAACGAGGCATCCATTAGTAGGGCCACACGTTCGATTTGAGTCCCATTTAGCGACTATGGAACTTCATACGCGTCAGGAATATTTGCCGCCTTTACTGTTTTCTGACCCACTGTGCCGCCAGAGTGGCTGCCAAGCACCTTCCCTGTTGACTTGGGGCTGCGCGTGGCTGCGCCGCTGCGCCGGCCAACTTTTTAATTGGCATTTAGATTCGGAAGGGAGTGGCGTCCGAGGCGCCTGGCCGTCCATTATCGCCGGGGATTATCGGGGCCACACACGGGGAAGACCACGACTCGGGCTGAGGCCTTTTTGGGTGCGTTAAGAGCCTTTTAGGTGCGGGACAATTTGAGTAAGGTTGGCGGTAGAGGCAGATTATGACACTTGTAAAGGTAGATTATGACACTTGTAAAGGTAGCTTCATGCCACGACCGTTGGTCATTTTCGCTCTATTCGGTCAATTTAGGTTTCCAAGTGACATGCTGTCCTTGTCCCCCCGGCTGGCTTCCCGCCGGCCCTGGCAAGTCTCCACGAATCCGGCCGTCGGATTCCGTCCCGCTTTCGTCCGCCCTCCTCGCCTTGCCCTCATTGCCGACCGGAGGCGATATCCGGCCCGGATCAAAAAGGCATCGCCTCGCAACGCAGTTGCGTTAGCGATCCAATGAAAGGCGATTCGTCTCGGCAGCGCGCCAAGAAGAACAAACGGCGAGGAATTCATCCGCCAGGACTCGGCGCTGTTTCGTTGGCGCCACCAGGGTCTCGATGCTCCAACTCCTTTTTCCGACGTTCCACCGACGGGGAAACAACTCGAAATATTTGTGTGCGTTTTGTAAGATTTCTTGAATTTTTTTGAAATTTTTGGTGTTTTGATATGGGAAACGGCGTTTCCGGGCGCTGGCGACTGGCGATCGTGTTAAACTAAAAATAAATTTGAAAAAATGGAACTCTACACCCCCTCCCCAGTCTTAATGGGGAGGCCTCCTGCTTTACTTCGGTGTTCGGGATGGGAACCGGTGCTATCAGGTAACTGGGGTTAATCCGATCCAGCGACTTCGATATCGTACGCCGGGGGACCCAGTAGGACCCGAGCCGCCGACACGGCCCAACATGGGCAGAGTAGAGAAAGGCAGAGACGATAGAGAGACAGAGAAAGAAAGAAAGAGAGAGTAGTTTTGGGAGCTTTTGTTTGCGCAGGCTGGTCGGTACCCAAATGGTACACCCGCTGTCCGGCGCTCCCAGACCCGAACATGCAGGCAGTGGGCCAGCTTCAAAGGACTTATCAACTCCATCCGACGAATCGGAATGGACCCACTCGCGACCAATCTCGAGTGGCTGACTCGATCGGGGATCGAACCAGTGCCGAGGCCAATCCGCCGAAGCGGACTGCTTTTTAGACACCCGGGTGTAATGGCCTGGATTGAGCCTAGACCACTACACCACCCTGACTTGCACGTCTGCCGAGTGTTGGACGACGGGTTTGAGTCGCAGTGGGAGGAAGCCAGTCGAAAAATGAAAGGACTTGCTGGGATTCGAACCCGGACCTTGTGGCCGGGGTCGGACCCCTTTCGGCCCTCAGCCACCACGGCTCATGTCTGACGCCGATTGAAGCGGGCTCTTGACGCGACAATGAGCAGCGGTCAGAGAAAAAAGTTGTGAAGAAATAAGATTTGAACCGCCGATCCCCATTCGGGGAATCCGACGCGTCTCCACATCCAGCCACCACGGCACATGTTGATGATTGCGCATTGCTGTGGGTTTGAAGCACACTGGGGAGGGCAGTGAAAATTAATAAATGTTGGAAAGACAACTTCGTGACTTTTTACAATAAATCTTCAAAATTTTTCAAATTTCCAATAAAATTTTTAAAAATTTTCACCAAACGTGCGACCCCACCAAAAGATAGATCTCCGAACGAGGAATCCGTTGGCGGGGTCACACGTTCGGTTCGGGTCCCATTCAGCGACTCCGGAGCTCAAAACGCGTCTCGACTTTCGGCCGCCTGCGCCGGTCTTCTGGCCCACTGTGGGGTGGCGAGGCAAGGGGCGGTGAGGGCGGCATCTTGTCACGTCGGTGCAGCGATATGCAGAATAAAAGGGCTGCTGCTGGATACGCAAGTTTTTATTTGGACAGCGCCTGATTGCCAGCGGGAGGGCCCCCTAGAGGGCCCCCGGGGGAGGGCGGCTGGATATGAGAAGGCGCTGCTGCACGGCGGCCCCCTTCCCCCTCCCCCCTCCCCCGGAGCACGACGTGCACGGCGAGGCAGACTCTCCCCTGCGGCAGCCAATCCGACAGACTCCCGTGTATTGGACACAGCCAGCGCGGCGAGTGCCTTCCGCCAGCCCATCCCGCTGCTGGAACAGGACGAAAAAAAACAACAAATAAAAACAAACAAACAGAAACACACTGCCTGCTTGCACTTTTCTCCTCGTCGTTCCATCTTGTTTTCGTCAAAAGAAAGTAACGTGTCGGAATTGTTTGTTTGCGGCGGCACCGCTCTCCGTCGTCGGGCACGACGCTGTCGACCTTGTTCGTGAGCAAGGAGGGCGGCGGCCGGAGAGAGAGAGAGAGAGAGAGAGAGAGAGAGAGAGAGAGAGAGAGAGAGAGACGCAGCTGCAGATTGTCTTTTGTCTCGCGCACAAAGAAGGCCGCTAATTGGTTGTCACATCGGCCTGCCTCGCCCGTCCGTGGCCGCCGAGGCACGGTGGGCCAGAAGACCGGTGGAGGCGGTCAAAATCCCGGATGCGTTTTGAGCTCCAGAGTGGCTCAATGTGACACCACCAATAGATTTCTCTCCAACCGATGAATCCATAGGTGGGGTCTCACGTTCGATTCGAGTCCCTTTTAGCGACTCTGGAGCTCAAAACGCGTCCGGGATTTTGGCAGTCTTCAGTCTTCCGACCCACTGAGCGTCTTGGGGAAGGGCAGTGTGACCAGCGGGGCGGTAAAGCCCAAACACCTTCCATCTCCTCTCCCTTCATTCCCTTTATTGAATCCCATCCGGCATTACGTAGCCCCCCGTGGCCCCCCGCGGCCGTGGCCCTGAAACCCCGCGCCCCGTCAGGGGCCCACTCCGGACCCACTCCGGACCCACGGAAGCTGTTCCTGTCGTTTCGGCGACTCAGCAAAAAAAAAATAAAAAAAAAAATAAAAAAAAATGAGGAAAAACCTAGTCACATTATACAGCAATTTTCTTAATGTTAGTAAATTGGGTTGAAGAATTTGCTATTGGCCCACGGTTGAATCTCCGGGAACATGATCGGTTTCTTCCCAAGCAAGCCACGCCTCGGGGTCGGGCGCTGGCTTGGGGCTAGCTGGGCTGCTGCTGGCGCCTCCCTGAACACCCGGCCGCGCTACTCAAACCGCCTTCAAACAGACCGTAATCCCACGGATCCGTCAGGCCGACTCGTCCGCGCTGGCCGGCCTCCCCTTCCGATTCCCACATCAAATCTCCTCCTCGTAATCTTCCTTTCGGTCGCCCAGGACTGCCTGCCTGCCTGCGGGGGGCGGGGCGGCCTGCGGGGCGGGGGGCGGGGGGCGGGGCGGCCTGCGGGGCGGCCTCGGGAGCGGTAACTGCTTGAACCAACACACCTGAGGAGATGAGGAGCATCCTCCGATCGAATCTCACCCGAACGCGCAGTGGGCCAGAAGACCGGTGCAGGCAGCCAGAACTCTGAACTAGACGCGCCTTTTGTGCCCTTGAGTCGCTTAACAGGACTCCATTGGTTGGGTCGCACGTTTGGTCCGCGTCGTTATTAGCCACTCTGGAGCTGTGGAGCTCAAAAACGCGTCTAGCTAGAGTTTTGCCCACTGTGCGCCACTGCGACAATCACCCACCTTCCCTCGCTCCTCGCTGACATCGGCCACGTCGTTTGTGTTCGCGCCTTGTAACCGGAAACGATATCGAGGCGACGCACTCCAAGCCGCGTGCCCCGCTGGCCTCGGCCGGCCTTCACCCCTCTCACGGCCCTGACGCTCCTGACGCCCCTGACGGTCCCGACGGCCTTACAACATGCGTAATAGAGACGGATTGCTGAGGCAAGAGGGGGCCCCCGCCGCCCCCGCCGCCCCCGCCGCCCCCGCCGCCCCCGGCCCCTTGCTTTTGATGCCGCACCGGCACGACCGTGTACACCGTCAGGCAGCACAGCGGCGCTTCCGAACATACAGAGCCCCGTCGCTCCGTCTCTCTCGCACCTCTCCAGGGGACGCCCCGTAAGTGCGAGAACGAGAGAAAGAGATTCAGAGCGACTGTTTCGGAATCAGCCTACGCAGAGGCCGCGCCAGGTGGGCCAGAAAACCGGCGAAGGCAGCAAAAATTCTGGGCGCGTTTTGAGCTTTGGAGTCGCTAAATGGGACTGGAACCAAACGTGTGACCCCACCAACGGATTGCCCTCAAAACGAGGAATCCATTGGTGGGGTCACACGTTCCGTTCAAGTCCCATTTAGCGACTACAAAGCTCAAAACGCGTCTAAAATTTTTGCTGCCTGCGCCAGTCTTCTTGCCCACTGTGCCGCGCTCGGGTGCGAGGGAGACAGGGCGCGACGTGGCGAGAGGCGTGGTGGCGTTGAGTGAAGGGCGCAGAGGCGCACGGAAGACCGGACACGAATGGAGCCACGAAACGAAAGCTGTTTTTTTTTTCTTTTTCGCGTCCTTTCGCTGCCCCCCCCCCCCCCCCCCGGCCAGCCTTCATGCAGATGTGCCGACGGCTGCTGCTGCGCGATGACGTTTGTAGAAAGGAATGTACGCGGTAGGCGCGAGCGCGTCTTTAAAAAAAACTAAAACAGCCCAAAACGTGAATTTTTTTTTGTTGCTCTTTCCCTGCTGGCTGCTGCTGTGGGCGGCCCGCGGCGGCCCCGCGCAGTGTTGTGGGCAGGTGAGGCAGCGAGGGATGCTGCCCCCCTCCCCCTACCCCTCCCCGACGTCTAGTCGCTTCTCGACGGAGATTTACGAGTCAAAGCGTTTCCTGACTCGGCCAGATTTATTATGCGCGGCCAAGTTTGGCCAAGAAATTAGTCTTTGGCGGAGGTGAGCCGGCCCGCCCTTTTTCACCTCTTTTCCCGCCAGTTAATGTTTGCCGCGGCCAGGGACTAACCCCCACTCCACGACCCACCCCAATCCCACCCCCTCCACCTTCCACCCTCCAGCGCTCGATCGGGCCATAATGTCGGGCCCTTACCTGGAATTCCACGTGGAAAATGCCACACGGAATAACGACACAGGGAGCGCGGCGCACAGTGGGCTAGAAAACCCGGCGCAGGCGGCCAAAACTCTAGACGCGTTTCGAGTGTCCAACCTAACCTTGACCGTCTCCATTCGCGTCTGCTGGTCCACTGTGCGCCAGCGATTCTCCTGGTCAGAACCGACTCCCTTTCCCTTTGGCCACTTCCTTGAATTTCTTTCCGCCACGTAAACGGTCCCCGAGCGGCCAGACCCCACCGGCACGCCCCCTTGGCCCGCGCTTTTGTTGAAGTGAAACTCATTCCGGGTCCGCGCCGCGCTCCGCTGCACAGTGGGTCAGAAGACCGTTGAGACGGCCAAAATTCTAGACGCGTGTTGAGCTCCGAGGTCGCTAAATGGGACTCGAATCACACGTATGACCCCACGAATGGATTGCTCTCCAAACGAGGAATGAATCGGTGGGGTCACACCTTCGATTCCAGTTCCATTTAGCGACTGTAGAGCTGAAAACGCGTCCGGGATTTTGGCCGCCTCAACGGTCTTCTGACCCACTGTGCGCTGCGCGAGGCTTGTCGTCAAAGTTGCCTGCCGACAAGGTGTCAGCCGCAGCCATCAGCCCTTCGACAAGCAATCACTATTTGTCCCGCAACTTGTAATTATCAATTTCCCCGGGGCCGGCAGCGGGCGGGGCAGGGCGGGGCAGGGCGGGGCGGGGTGTCAAGGCCGCGAAGGTGGCGGTGGGTGAAGGCGTGCGTCCGCGCCACCCCTGGCGAGCTGGCAGCCACGACGCCGACCTGGGTGACTAAGCGGCGCCGTTCGGGCATTCGGGCAAGCAGTGACAGTGACGGTGACGCCGCGGAGGCGTCGCTTCAAAGGAACGTCTCTTGTGTTGGCGCCACCACACAGTGGGCCAGAGACCAGCGCAGGCGGTCAAAAGTCTAGACGAGCCGCCAAGAACCCAGCGACTCCGCGCACTCGCAGCGTATTGCGTCGTGTATTTGCCGTGTATTTGTTGTCTCCCTCCCGCATTAGTGTTCGCCGCGCCGACCCGGCGCCCACCGTGCGTTGGCTGGGCCCGGGGCGGTGTGACGCGGCCCGTAAGGACGGTCCTTGTAAATTGTATTAAAGGGGCGGCGGGCCAACGGGGCAGAGCCTGTCGATACAAAATCAACAGCCTGCCAGGGGCATGTCCCTGGCGTGTCGGCGTGTCGCCTGGCCGTGGGGGGCCGTGGCCGGCGGTGGCCTCCAACGCGACAACTCTGTCACGCGTGTGAGTCCAGCAGCAGCAGCAGCAGCAGTAGCAGTAGCAGCGGTGCTTGTTGCGGACCAAATTAATGAACAGTGTGATTTTCGAGTCCCACGCGCCTCTCCGCCGAGGCCATCAATCTGAAACGTGTTCTTTCGCGCCAAACAGGCGCACTGACAGCCTGACAGCGCGAGGGGGCGGCAGCGCACAGTGGGCTAGAAGACCGGTGGAGGTGGTCGAAATCCCTGGCGGGTTTCGAGCTTCAGAGTCGGCCAATGGGACGCACGTGTCACCCCATCAATGGATCGAACGAGCAATTCATTGTAGGTCACAGGTTCTGTTCGAGTTGTATTTAGCGACTATGGAGCTCAAAACGCGCGTCCTTCAGAGTTTTGGCCGCCTGCCGGTTTTCTGGCCCACTGTGCGGCGGCCTTGGGCAACTCGGCGGCCAAGTTTTCAAGCACGGCGCCCGGCGCGACGACCAGGACAGCACAGCAGGCCCCGTGCCGCCTACAGCCCATTTTAAATTGAGCCGCGGTGCCAAAGGCGTACATATTTCATGGGCGTTTTGTCACGCCGTGCGGCGGACGTGACCCGCGTGACGAGACGTGACGAGGCAAGACGAGGCGTGACAGGGGCAGATCAGACGAAGCCGAATTAGGCACCTGCTGTGTCCCTGGAGGTGCCCGTCGGCGTCGGTAACCTGATTTGCAGTCTGAGATGTGAGGCACAACCCCTCCTCTGCTTCCCCTCCAACGCTTCTCCTACCGCCAAAACCGCAGATCGCCCGCCACACCCTCAAGCAGCCTCCAAAGCGCCCAAGGATAATTCCCGGTGGCCCTGTGGTTAAGCGCATAAGTTGGAAAGTGTCAGGTCCCGGATTCGGGACCGCGAATAATATAATTTTTTCGGCCCCCTATTTCACGAGGAGGCATCCCAAGAGAAGCGCAGGCACAACTGCAGGCATAACACCCCGGTAGCTAAATAAAAAATTTAAATAAATTTGTTAAGAGCGTAATCTGGGATGTCAGTGATCCCGGGTTCGGGGCCGCAAAAACCACAATTTTCTCGGAACCTGATTACTCGGCAAGCACCTCAAGCGGGAAAAATTTTTGGGCAAGACTAGTCTTCTGGCCCACTGTGCAGCGGGCACCGGGCCGCCGCCACCAGGCACTACACCGCTACAGCACCGCCTCTGGCGGCAGAGCAAACAAACTCCGGCGGGAAAGGTAAACGCGGATGAGTTTGATGAGGCACTCATTATCGACGGGGAGGTGCAAGTGGCGGCGCCCTCCCCGACACCTCCCCGTCGAGCCCCCGACGCACAGTGGGACGAAACGCCAAAAACACGGTGAGAAGTGGATTTTTGAAAATTTAGCGATGGGGTCCAACGAACTATCAGACATTTGCAAGAAAGGTCTGGGCTACACGGGACACTGCTTCGTTCGTCAATATTTCACACGTGTGAGCCCTGGGGGGGCGCCGAACTTGGTCATTTTTCCGGTTTTTCGCGCACTTACTGTCAGGGGTGTACTGTTTGTCCTCTACTGGCCGTGCCGTTTTAAATAACCTCATCATGTTATATATTTTTGGAAAGCTGAGAACTTGACGAATCTAACGCACTCCTCGGATTTAAATTTTGAGTAACCTATCAGAAGTAACAAGCCAAAGAAAGTAGAGTAAAATCGTGTCTTGGACGATTTTCACGTTGAGATAAGTCGAGTTGCGCACATTTGCGCACGGGTGGGAAAAATGTCCGTGACAGAGCAGCTTCTCTACTTTCGGGCCCATACCGCCGAATGCTCCGCAATGCTCCGCGTTTTGATAAAATCAACTTTAAAAATGCGTTTTTTCGCGCGCCGCCGGCGTCGCCTCGGCGGCGGGGAGGCCCCCCATCGTAACTTAAAAACACGAATGCTCTCTGGACTTGATAACACTTCGATTTGTATGTCGATGGTTTAAAAAGAAGGCTGCTAAAGGCAGGCTAGCGCCGCAGGCGAAGGTAGGTGTGGACGCCTGGCGTAACTGGCAGAACTTGCGTAACATCGCGAAGCACCTACCTTGTGTTACTGTCAGAAAACAGTTCCTCACCCTCAAAAACACCAAAATAAAGATTTAAGCAAAGATTGGAACCTTTTGTAATTATCATCGCTTTTTTCGCGTTTCGTCCCACTGTGCGACGCCGCGCCGCGCCGCGCCGCGCCGCGCCGGCCAGAGCAAACTTGCTCCATCGCCGCCGCGGGGACTAACGGAATCAATGAATCAAGGATCGAGGCCCAGCCCCCGTTCTGGCATCCCAGCACACAGTTTTCCGGAAAGTCGTTATTTCGTCTCTCTCTCTCTCTCTCTCTCTCTCTCTCTCTCTCTCTCTCTCTCTCTCTCTCAGAGTCAGCCTCCAGGCCGCGCGAGGCTGATAAAAACGTCGCCGGCACGCAGCCGAAGGCCGAAGGGCCGCCGGACCTCGCTGATAGTGTCGCCCGCAGACGGCGGGGCACAGTGGGCCAGAAGACCGGCTCATGTGGCCAAAACTTCAGACGCGTTTTGAGCCCTAGGGTCGCTAAACAGGACTCGAACCGAATGTGTGACCCCACCCATGGATTCCTCGTTGGGAGAGCAGTCCATAGGTGAGGTCAGACGTGCGGTTCGAGTCCCATTTAGCGACTCTGGAGCTCAAAACCCTCTGACTTTTGACTGCCTTCACCGGTCTTCTGGCCCACTGTGCGGCGGCGGCATCTCTGCGCTTTGACGGCGCAGTCTGGCCATATCGCGACGCCGACTCTGGGGATGACATTTAGTGCGCGACGGAGCCCGTCCGGCACGCCTCTGGGCACGCCCCGTCAATGTCCAGCCAGCAGCCCGTGAGTGTGTGTGTGTGTCGTGTGCCTGCCTGTCTGCCTGTGTGTGTCTGTGTTTCTATGTCTGTGGTGTGACGTGGGGTGACACGGTCCGACAACATGCGAATAAGCGTCACAAAATACTTTGTAATTTACGAACTATTTCTTAGTATAACAAAGTAAATTAGTTTGTATTATGAGTGCTCAAAATACTTTGTAAGGTTTTAAGCGTGCAGGCGCTGGCGATCGTGTTTAACTAAAAATAAATTTGAAAAAATGGAACTCTACACCCCCTCCCCAGTCTGAGTGGGGAGGCCTCCTGCTTTACTTCGGTGTTCGGGATGGGAACCGGTGCTATCAGGTAACTGGGGTTAATCCGATCCAGCGACTTCGATATCGTACGCCGGGGGACCCAGTAGGACCCGAGCCGCCGACACGGCCCAACATGGGCAGAGTAGAGTTAAGGCAGAGAAGATAGAGAGACAGAGAAAGAAAGAAAGAGAGAGTAGTTTTGGGAGCTTTTGTTTGCGCAGGCTGGTCGGTACCCAAATGGTACACCCGCTGTCCGGCGCTCCCAGACCCGAACATGCAGTCAGTGGGCCAGCTTCAAAGGACTTATCAACTCCATCCGACGAATCGGAATGGACCCACTCGCGACCAATTTCGAGTGGCTGGCTCGATCGGGGATCGAACCAGTGCCGAGGCCAATCCGCCGAAGCGGACTGCTTTTTAGACACCCGGGTGTAATGGCCTGGATTGAGCCTAGACCACTACACCACCCTGACTTGCACGTCTGCCGAGTGTTGGACGACGGGTTTGAGTCGCAGTGGGAGGAAGCCAGTCGAAAAATGATAGGACTCAGTGGGATTCGAACCCGGACCCTGTGGTAGGGGTCGGACGCCTTTACGCCCTCAGCCACCACGGCTCATGTCTGACGCCGATTGATGCGGGTTCTTGACGCGACAATGAGCAGCGGTCAGAGAAAAAAGTTGTGATGTAATAAGATTTGAACCGCCGATCCCCATTCCGGGAATCCGACGCGTCTACACATCCAGCCACCACGGCACATGCTGGTGACTGCGCATTGCTGTGGCTTTGAAGCACACATTGAAAAATAATAAATGTTGGAAGTTGAACCTGGGACCGTGGACCACGGCTCGCACGGCACGCTGTTCCCCTGTTAGTGGCTTTTTTTTGTTTTTTGTTTTTTTCAGAAAAAAAATTAAATTACGGCCTCTTGGCCAAAAACGCGCTTTTCTTCCCGGTGGACGACGACATTTATGCGTTACCCGGCGCCATTATGCCATTCCGCGGTGAGAGGAAAGTTCTTGGCTTTCGGGCCGAACGGGAGGACGACGAGGACGGCGCAAGGACAGGGTAGAGGAGCGCGCAAAAAAAAGGGGGGGGGGGAAAAATAGCGAGCTGCCGCCGCGCCAGGAGGGCAGGCTGGGGCAACCCGGCGGCTACAGAGGAAATATGGTGTCGTTTGCGGCGTCTTGCGCAGGTTCCCGCAGGTTCCTCAGAAGCAGGCGTTGCAAAGCTTTATTCATATCATTTGGCGCGCAGGGCGCGTGGTTTGGAGGGGGAGGGGGGGGGCCGCCTCGGACCACGTAGGCAATATCCCGCGGGTGATATCCTCTCGTCGCGGCCTCCTCGCACCGTCCCGCTAGCACGCCCCTATGCCTGCGAGACGGCTGCCTGCTCGGCCGGGGCGGCGGCCGCGCCGTTCGGGGAGGGAAGGATTCCGAATAAATGGACGCAAACCCGCAGTACTTGCGCCTCGGCGTCGTCCTCGGCCGCGACTCGCAACGCGACAGGCAGCGCCCCAAAGCTGCGGCTTTGCGTCGCCCTTATTGGTCTGAGACAGTGGCTGCGACGGCCCACTGCGCCCCCCCCCCCCCCCCCCCCGCTTCTGCGTACGTCTCCCTCGCGACGCCGAGTCGCCGGCAGCAGCTTCCCGCCGCCAACTAGGCGGCCAACGCGGCGCTGCTCGCAATTTATGGAAATGGCGTAACTCGTTCGGAGGTTTGTGAGATTGCAGTATAATATCCGGGAGGGATGTGATATTCTTTTTTCCAGCTGGCAAAGCGTGGCGGCGCGGCGGCGCGCCGGCGCGAACCCGCGCGGCCGGACAGGTGAAATATGGCAGTGTGGGTGGAGAGGGATGATTGCTTGATTGCACCGGCTCACCTGCAGCAGCAGCGCGGTGGCGGAGGCCGTGTTGACGGTGCGCAGTGGGCCACACGGCCGGCGGGAACGGGCAAAATCCCATACGCGTTTTGAGCGTCCGGGATTTTGACCTCCTCCAGCGGTCTTGTGGCCCACTGCGCGGTGGCGCGACCTCGTGGCCGCGGCGTGCACTAATTTCGCTGGCGTCGTGACACAAAGGGGGAAAGAGGGCGAGAAAATGGAACGGCAGGGTGGGCACGCAGAATGGCTGCATGGGACATGGGACAGGACATGACGCGGCGCGGCGCTACTGCTGTCACCCACCAAGACCATCGGCGATCATTAGTCACCACCGCGCCGGCCACCATGGTGCCGGCCGTGCGGCTACCAAATGCACGCACTCGGAGCGGAAGCGAGTTCGCTTCATCAATTAAATATTTGGTCCCGCGCCCCGGCCGATACGATTGTTCCATCGAGTTAAATGGGCCCCGCCTGGAGGTCCTTCACTTGCAGGGGGTCGAAATTTCAAGATAAAGGTGCGGGAGGGGGGGGAGGGAGAGAGAGAGAGAGAGAGAGAGAGAGAGAGAGAGAGAGAGAGAGAGAGAGAGAGAGAGAGAGAGAGAGAGAGAGAGAGAGAGAGAGACAGAGAGAGGGGGAGAGAGAGAGAGAAGAGAGTAATGGTTTAATGCGGTGAACAGCTCGCGGCCTCGCGGTGCGCGGGGCATTCCGCTTTTGTTTGGGGACCGTCCTTTGTTGCCAAGCTCGCGAAGGGAAGGGAAGGGTCTCCCCCCCCGCCGGGCGCGCCCTGCCCACCGCGCCGGCCCACCGCACCGACCCGACACGCCCGCAGCCCGGCCGGTCACAAGTATGGCACCACTTAATTTGAGAATGGAGTGCCAACTTTAGACAGCGTTTTGTTCCCTCGGATTTTATTTTCCCTACTTTTCGGATTATTTTTTTTTTTTTAATCTTTTTTTTTCCGCCCCGTCGTTGGCGGCAGCTTAACTTGGGGCTTGTCCGACAAACTTTTAATGGAGAGTATGCTGATGGGCGTGTAACTTTTCGCAGGGAAAGAATTATTAGAATCGGCTGACTGATGCGCGGCTGGAGCGGCATTCGCACCCGGAACAACGGACTGCCCGTACGATTGCCCGAGTCAAGCAAGGCAGGGCCCGAAAAGGCATACCATCAATTGTGGTCTGGCCCCCGGCACCGGCAGACTAATAAAAAAAATTAAAAGCCCATCCTGAGACAAGATCATAAGACTACTTCAAGTCGATTTGAAGGTTGATTCACTGGGTCAGGCTGTCGAAAATGACATCTGATCCGGGAGTCGAACCCAGGTACCCCAGTCTTTAAGTTCAGCGCCTCTACCGTCTCTTCGGTCATGAGACAACCGTTGAAGCGGTACGTTTGTCAGGCTGGATGCGGCAGCGCTGAGGCCGGCATGCCGCGGCACTGGCATCATGCTGGCATAGGGCGCCGTAGAGCAGCCCCGCCTGTCGAGCACAGCCGTGCAGCGGGCGGCCCATGCGGCGCCTGACTTGCCTGGTGGGCTGCCTGCCTCTCCGGCGCGCTGCCCACGCCGCCCCCGCGCCGCCGCACAGTGGGCGGCCCATGCGGCGCCTGACTTGCCTGGTGGGCTGCCTGCCTCTCCGGCGCGCTGCCCACGCCGCCCCCGCGCCGCCGCACAGCCGGACAAAACCTTTAACCTTTTTTTGAGCTCCAGAGCCGCTAGATGGGACTCGAACCAAACGTGTGACCCCACCAATGGATTCCTTGTTCGAAGAGCGATCTATTGGTTCGCGTTCGAGTCTCATTTAGCTATACTCTTGAGCTCAAAACGCGTCCGGCATTTCGACCGCCTCGAACCGGTCTTCCGGCCCACTGTGCGCCGTGCCTCGCCAGCCCCCCGCTTGCCGTTGTCACTCTCTCGCGAGGCGCCGGTAAAGGCGGGCGCAAGGTGCCGGCGAGCCCGCCGCCCGCCGCCAGATGGGCTCTTGGTTTTTACTGGCAGCATATTTCGAGATGGCCCGGCCTATAAGGCGGTCGCGTCCTAAGTAAGTTGGTGTGTTGGTTCCGGAGCGGATGGGGCTGCGCGGAGGCTGTGCGGGGCGGCCGGGATGAGGGGCGCTACGTAAGGCTACGGCGTCGCCGAAGAGCCCGAAGAGCCCCGGTGATCAGGCCGGGGCTATGCATTTTAAAACGAGAGAAAGGCGAGTGGGCTGGCGCGGCCGGGCGGGCCGAGGCCCCGGGGGCCACCGCGCGGGCACCGACGGCGGCATTGGCGTTGCCGGGGGCGGCACAGTGGGCCAGAAGACCGGCGCTGGTGGCAAAAACTCTAGACGCGTTTTGAGCTTCAGAGTCGCCAAACAGGACTCGAGCTGAACGTGTGACCCCATCGATGCATTCCTCGTTCGGGGAGCAAATCAATTGGTGGGGGCACACGTTCGGTTCGGGGTTCTATTTAGCGACTCTGCAGCTCAAAACGCGTCTAGAGTTTTGGCCGCCGGCGCCGGTCTTCTGGCCCACTGCGCGGCGCCACGGCGGGCGGCGCCCCGTTCCGGAATTTGAGCCCGGAGGATGGAATTTCGGCGTCCCGACACGCGCGTCTCCGCTTTCCGGTCTTTATCATCCGGGGCCTGCCGGAGTGGATGCGGGGCTGGGGTGGGGTCACTTTGTGAATCCGTGTGTAAAGTAGCCGTACACATCGCGTCGCGTCGCGTCGCGCGGAGGGGCGGATGTCTGTCTCTCGGCGTGAAGCGTGCGCTGATCACATCTTTCTGCGGCGGGCCCGCTCAAAGGGGGAGGGGCGTGAAAGGGTGTGATCAAGGCTCCCCGGGTGGGGTGGGGTGCACAGTGGGTCAGAAGACCGTTGGAGCGGCCAAAATTCGAGACGCGTTTTGAGCTCCAGAGTCGCTAAGTGTGACTCGAATCGGAGGTGAGACCCCCACCAATGGATTCCTCGTTCGGAGAGCAATCCATTGGTGGGGTCGCACGTTCGATTCGAGTCCCATTTAGCGATTCTGGAGCTCAAAACGCGGCCGGGATTTTGGCCCCCTCAACGGTCTTCTGGCCCACTGTGGGGCGGGGCGGGGGGCTAGAATGACACGTTTCACAGGACCTCCATCACCAGCCTCCCTCCCAGCCCCCTCGAATACAGGACAAGGCTGGGGAAGGGGTAGAATTTTCTGGTCACTTTGACGTTGAGGCAGCGCTCGCCACTCCATCGGGGGTCAGCGGCGCCGGCCGGAAGGTGGGCCGGGACGGTGGCCAGTGGGGCCCCCGTGTGGGGGCGGGGGCAGTCCGTCACCGTACAGGGGCCGCTGGACTGCGGCCTGCTGCCTGCATTTCTTTCCCCCTTTTGCTTTTCGGTTTGTTCCGCGGCGGCGCGGCGAGCGGCAGGCCGGCGTGATTTGATTGGAATAGTGGGCCGGAAACCGGCGTTGGGCACTGATTTCCGGGTGCTAAAAAGGACGTCTGTGACGTCACTTCCGTAGGGCGGGTGGCACAGAGCGTGCAGAGGACCAGAAGATCGTTGGAAGCAGTCAAAACTCTAGACGCGTTAGTCGCTAAATGGGACTCGAACTGACCATGTGACCCCACCGATGGATTCCTCGTTCGGAGAGCGATCTATCGGTGGGGTCAAGCGTTTTGTCCGAGTCCAGTTTAGCGACTCTGGAGCTCAAAACGCGTCTAGAATTTTGTCCGCCCACGCCGGTCTTCTGGCCCACTGTGGAGTCATGCCTGCCAGTCACGCCTGAGGGCTGGATCCGCCGGATCGCTAAGGGCCATAGGCCGCCGCGTCGCGCGATATGCCATGTAAATTGACTCGGAGCCCCTCCCTGTCACACCCCAGACTTCGTGTTTGTTTCCGAGCGGGGATGTTGCCTCGGCGGCGGCGTCTCGGCATCGACGTCCCGACATCGACATCCGGACCCGAAAGAAGTCGAGGCGCGAGTCAAGTAAAGTAGTTGAGTCGGCGAGATCGAGATTTGCGAGGCGAGCGCAGGGCTTCGGCGGCTCTGTTGACTTGGGCTGCCGCTGCCGGCGCTGCGGCGGCGTCAGCGCCGAGCGGTCCTGCGCGGCAGCCTTCGGAAGGGGGTTGTCGTTGTCAAAACGCCTATTGGAAGTCTTTATCCGTCCGGGGTGGCCCGGGAGGCCTGAGAGGCCCGGAAGAAGCCGTGGCGGCTGTGAAGAAGGCAACCAGGAGCGCCCAGCAGACAATCCATTCCGTTGGGGTGGCTCAGGGTCCGGGGTCGTGCCAGCCACAACTCAGCTGGCGAGTGGCCTAGTGGCACAGTGGTCACAGTGGGTCAGAAGACCGGCGCAGCCAGACAAAACTCTTGGCGCGTTTTGAGCTAGATGGAACTCGAACCAAACGAGTGACCCCACCAATAGATTCCCCTTTCGGAGAGCAATCCATCGGTCGGGTCACACGTTCACTTCGAGTCCCATTTACCGACGCTAGAGCACAACACCCGTCCGGAATTTCGACCGCCTCCGCCGGTCTCCTGGCCCACTGTGGTGCGCTGCGGCCGGGCCTCTCCAAGTTTGGGGCGCACGGGTGGTGGCTCCAGATGCGGCCCAGCGAAACACGCCCAGCAGCAGCCCGACGGACGCACGCCGCGGCCTCGGCCGGCAGCACGACATGACGGGGCGACGACAGTTTAATGCGCGGCTCATCCTGGGCGTGGCTGGCGTGGCTGGCGTGGCCGGCCGCGGGGATCGTGTACAAGGCCGGCCGACAAGACCAGCGCTCTCCTCCTGACGAATAGGGCACCACGTGTCCGCTCAGCCCCCGGCGCTGGTTGGGCTGCCTACCCAGCGCTGCGCTGTGCGCCGTGGAGGTAGGCAGCCCAACCGGCGCCTCACCCCGCCGTTCCGAAAGAGGGCGCCACTGCCAGTGCACCTGGAGAGGCTGGTATGCTGCCGTCGGAGGGGTGGGTGCTCCGATGCGCGTCGCGCGCCGCCGTACCTCGTCACGAATAATAAGCGGACCGCGGGGACTGGCTGGAAGCACGCGCACACAGAGGTCTACGAACGAGGTCCTGCCTCACCATGTGCAAGTCCTTCCTGTAGCCGCTGGGACTGAGAGCCGCCAGTACATGGTAGTACAATTAGGCAGAAAGCGCGTGCAGAAAATATTTTTCCGCGTTGGCGTGACGTTACGCAGAGAGAGGGAACGGGGAGAGAGGTTCTGGGCCAGCGTAACACAGCGTCACAGCGGCGGAGAGGGAGTCAACTACACAATCGATGGACGTTTTGGAGCTTCCCATGTCATGTCCACGCGTGGTGCGGCCGTGGTTCACCTTCGCACAGCAAACGCAGTGCGTGGCACAGCGTAGCGGCAACGTCGCGCCCGCATCGCCGGCAGCCGAGCAACAAAGTGCAAGCAGACCAGCAGTCAGCGAAAAGGCGGCCCACCACGCCCCGCACCCGCCCCTGAGGGCCTGACGAACTAGGGAGGGGGCGTCTAGGTCCGCGTAACCCAGCGTACCACGTCTAACCCAGCGTAACACGTCTGACCCGGCGGCGTACCACGTCTGACTCAGCGTAACACGTCTGACCCAGCGTAACACGTCTGACCCGGCGTACCACGTCGGACCCAGCGTAACACGTCTGACCCGGCGTACCACGTCTGACTCAGCGTAACACGTCTGACCAAGCGTAACACGTCTGACCCGGGCGCGGCAAACGAGCCGAGCGGTCTCAGATACAAAGTCGGATCGGAACCCTTCGTCTATTTTGCAGAGAGTACGTGGTCCGGCGAGCCTTCGGCGACTGCTGTGTAACTAAGGCCTGGTGCCGGCAGTGGGGGACGGGGTCACCAGGTGTCGCCGAGACGCTATTTACCGATTTCCCCGGCCGCTGATCAAAGACCTCTCTCAGCCCGTCTCTCGCTCGGTTTCTCCCCCTCTCTGTCTCTGTCTCTGTCTCTCTCTCTCTCTGTCTGTCTCTCTCTCTCTCTCTCTCTCTCTCTCTCTCTCTCTCTCTCTCTCTCTCTCTCTCTCTCTCTCTCTCTCCCCCTCTCTCTCCCCCACGTAACGCCCCACGAGTGTGAGAAAGGCGAAAGGAAACACTCAAGCGTAGACCTACGATTCATTCAAGCACAGAACTACGCTTGATACATAAGACCTTCCGCCTTTGACTTGCCCCCATCACCCCCACGCATTTAGATAGGAGAAAAGGAGCGCATGAGCTCTGGTACGCTTCAAGAAGGGCGTAGTTTACGGAAGACCCCCTGACGCTAGGAGTGCAGAATGCAGGCTCAGCTGCCCTTCGGACGAGCCAGCTCGGCTGCCAGCTCGGCTCGCCGCGGTTGGGACAAACACCAACAGGCAAACGTGCGTGATTCCGCGCGCGCTGCTCGTTCGGCCCAAGTGTTCAAAAGCTGAGAAAAACAGCGGACACTGAAGGCTGCTTCCGAGCACTGCTTTCGTCGCCGTCTCTCTCGCACTCACGGGGCGCCTCGAAAGGGAGAGACAGGCAGCCGCCTGGTGGGCCAACACAGCGGGCCAGCAGCCGGCTGCAGACAGGCGACCCGCCCGCCCCGCGGCCTCCGCGGTGGTTGCCTCTGCTTGCCTAGAGAGCCGGACGTGACTCGCGTTGGCGACGCGTTGCTCCTTTTTCCCACTGGAATATATTGCAGCTTTTGCCCGAGGCTGTACTGTATGTTGGGCGGCGTGTTGCCAGGGGTAAGTTGCCTGCTACTGGCCCACTGTGGGCAGTGCTACGCAATACTACTCAGCGCTACGCAGTGCTACGCAGAGCGCTACGCAGTGTTACGCAGTTCCACGCAGTGTTACACAGTTCCACGCAGTGTTACGCAGTTCCACGCAGTGTTACACAGTTCTACGCAGTGTTACTTAGTTCTACGCAGTGTTACGCAGTTACGCAGTGCTACGCAGTGTTACTCAGTTCTATGCAGTGTTACGCAGTGCTACGCAGTTCTACGCAGTGTTACGCAGTTCTACGCAGTGCTCAGTGCTACGCAGCGTTACGCAGGGCTACGCAGTGCTACGTAGCGCTACACAGTGCGTGGCGGTGGCCGTGCTGTTTGGACAGCGTTAGGATTCAGTCTGAGTGTGTGATAACGCCAGGCGCGTGTCGGCGTGCCGGGGGACTGGGTGTCTGTATCCACGCCCCACGCCGGCCCGTGATTTGTGGACGAAAGGGCGTGGGGCCGCGGGGCGAGCTGTGGCGCCACGCGGCGCCCAGGGCGTGGGTGGACGCAGCCATGCCAGCTGCCGGCACGCCGACACCCTGGGCGGCCACACGGCTACACACCCCTGGCCACGGCCCAGCGCGCCAGCCAGCGTCATCAAGGCCCCCGCCCCGCCCCGCGCCCCGCGCAAGCGTTGCAGGTGATTTCTAAAGAAAAAGACGAGATAAAGTATGCGGCCTTGATGAAGGCGGGGGGGCGGGGGGCGGGGCCGCTTGAAAGGGGCGTGCGCTGTCTCCGATGGGATTTATTGCGCCATTACGATATGAACCCGGCGGCCGGCCAGCCAGCCAACCAGTCCTTGCAGCTGCAGCTTCCACGCTCGGGGAGAAAGGCTAAGTTGAGTTCCACGCAGGAGGTTTGCAGTTCTGGGGGTTGGTGCGCTTCTTCCTCGGAAAAACAGTGGGGGGACCCCTAAGCACTGTCGCTGGAAAGGCGTTTATCGGGTGGGTCCCGTCCTTGCCGGCCCTGCGCAGTGGACCTAGTGGACCCGGCGGCTACCTGTGGGGGCCTCCCCGTCGCCCCGAGAGCCCGCAAACACTTTGCCAACCTTGGCAATTTACAATCCCTTCCCGGCGACCACGGCGCGGCGATGCGTTTGAGCCTACTCAGGCTTTTCCCGCATTGGGCCCGGGGGTTGCCGTGGGCCGCCGCCGAGACGGAGGGCACATTTTTTTCATGCTTCCGAGAACAAACTGCAGGAACAGCTGCCGGAGCACGGGATTCCGGAAAATGGAAAACTCCGGGGGAGGAGCTGGCAGCCTGGTGGCCAGCATGTGGTGGGGCGGGGCGCTGTCCTCGCATCGGCGCGGCCGCGGCCCGCCGCTGGCCGCGCAGTCTGTCTCTCTCGCACTCACGGGGCGTGCAGTGGCACAGGCGGCCAAAATTCTCGATGCGTTTTGAGCTCCACAGTCGCTAATGGCACTCGAACCGAACGGTGACCTCCCCACCAATGGATTGCTCTCCGAACGAGAAATCCATCGGTGGGGTCACACGCTCAGTTCGAGTCCTGTTTAGCGACTCTGGACTGCGCCGGTCTTCTGGCGCACTGTGCGTGGGGTCCGCACGGATTCGAGAGACGGCCGACGGCATCACTGCTGGGACGGCAAGCATTTAGTGACGCGCCCTGCTGCACCGGCAGACGGCATCACTGCTGGGACGGAAAGCATTTAGTGACGCGCCCTGCTGCACCGGCAGACGGCTTCAGCTTCACCATCGCAAGGTGCCTCGGCCGCGGTGCTCCGCAAGGGGGTGTCGTGTAGCGAAGGGTCCCTTTTTTTTGCGGCATTATGACGTCAATATCGTGAGCCTCGACGCGGCACTGCGGACGCAGCGTTGCGAGTGGCTGTCCTGTGTTGACTGGTGTCCGGTTGCGGCGCCGCCGAGGGGCGCGAACACCGGACGTGTCGCTGCACAGTGGGCCAGACGACGGGCGCAGGCGGCCAGAACTCTAGGCGCGTTTTGAGCTCCGGAGTCGCTAATAAATGAGACTCGAACCGAACGGGTGGTGACCCATCAACGAAAGGTCTGTTGAAGCCTCACAGCGCTGATGATGATAACCGGTTCTCTGGCCCACTGTGCACTGCCATGATCTCCGCGGGCCTATTTTCCTGGTCGATCTCGCGAACTGATAAAGTGAAAGTCCCTCGCCGAGGTGGAGGACTGCGCCCGTTCTGAGAATCGGCGCCACCGACCCCGCCGACCCCGACGGCGAACGGCGAGAGGAACTTCCACAAATTCATTTCTCCCGCGCACTCATTGCGGACAAAGGAAAGGCCCAGGCGGAGGCAGGCCCGCCCGGGACCGGCCGTGCCAAACTAAAGAAGAAACAATAAGGGAAAAAATTAAATCAGGGAAACTTGCCAATTAAAAGTAGGTTCGAAAGGGCGATGGAGAGTGAAATCGAAGTGCTGCGGAGGAGGAGGAGGGGGTGGAACTTGGCGTGATGCACGAGTATACAAGGAAGGTAAGGACCGCGGGCTTGTGCGCGAGTCAAGAGGACTTTCGAGGACGCTTTTGTTTTTTTCCACTGAAAGCGTGGAATTTTCTTCTTTTTTCCCGCTGCTGAGACGTGACGACCGTGACGCTTGGCCTCGGTCAATTGAGGGCGAGTAACCGACCCCTTTTTTATGGCGTCTTGAATTGGTGTGTTTGGTCGAGGTTGAGTGAGACCCCTTTGCTGCAAGCGCTCGCGTCGCCAACGCCTCTCCCGGAAGACGTCTTTGAGACAAACCGGCCCGAGGGAAATACGCGCGGACCCCCCCCCCCTCCCCCCACATTGGCCACCGTAGTCCCAGTCCTTCAACCTTGGTTGACCCACGCGCCCGTCTCTAGGGCGAAATAGTGCAAAACAAAGCACGGAATACAGCCGTCGTGCGTGAGGTATTCGTCAGCGTCGTGTCTCTGCCTCGCTCTCCGCTCAACGCGAAGGGCCCTGCCTGCGCGGAGTGCTGACGCCAGAGATGCGCAATGGGCGGGTCCGCTCTACCCGCTCCCTGAGCTGTGCGAGAGAGAGCGACTATCCATGGGTACGGGCGAGAAGCAGGTGAGGCTCTGCCAGAGCGCTGAGGTTTGCCTGTGTACCGTGTCTCCAATTGTATGGCCACAGTATCGACACTCGGCAAAGGCGGCGCGTTTTGAGAGCATTATAGGCATTTTACCTGCAATTTTGTTTTACAACAGCACTCTAGAGAGCAAGACGCCCTTGGAACTGAACGCACATTTCATTCGGAGCGAAAAAAATTTCGCGCTTCTGGTATCGAACCCACGGCTGCGTTCTGTCGGAGCCCGAGCTGTGGCGGGTATAGCGGGTAATGGCTGGACCCGTCTCTGAACCGGGGCGGGTGCGCACCCGACCCGTCCCGAACCGACCGGGGCGGGCCGGGTGCTCTGCCGACAGTAGGCTAGGGGCCAGCGGGTAAGGCGGACCCGCCCGTTGCGCATCTCTGGCTGACGCTGCCGGCAGACCTGCGGACGTGGTGCTGGTTTTCATCACGCTGACCGCCCCCTCCCCCCTTCCCCCCATCTTCCTGTGACTGGCAGTCACTCCACACTCGACTGGTTTGGCACCGCCGCCGCCACGCCCCGTCTTATTACAGGGCATGCCCAATCTTGAGTTTACCTCCGATAACTTTTGCAATCAAAGCCGCTCCCCTCGGCGCCGCGGCCGCACGTGCCACTGCCGCCGTGCCGCGCAAGTGCCGCGCCCACTGTGCCGAGCCCGGTGCGTTTCAAAGCCGAATCCTGTCGCGGATTAGGCAGGAGTGTCAAGGGGGAAGGCAGTTGCTGTTAATGCTCGTCAGTTGGGGGCTGTGCGGCTGCTACCCGCCGCGCGCGCACCCTCAACTGCGTTTTGAGCTCTGGGAGCTTGAGCTTTGGCCCACTGTGCTGGGTGCGTGGTGCGTCGCGCGGCTGTGGGTTCGAAGACCAGCGGCGCGAGCGCCGTTTCCCGCGTCAAGTCCACGACGGGCACCTCCTGCCTGGCAGCGTGCGCGATAGCCGCGTGAGGCTTACATTTATCCAGCCAATACGGAGCCAGCATGGAGGCAGCGGCGACTCCATCCGGCCGAGAGAATCTCACCTCTTAGAGTGAGCTTACCCCCGCCCTCCGCTCCCCGGCCCTTGAAATGTATTCCCACGTTTATCCGGGCTTGCCGAGGGCCTTGAGGGCCTCGCCGGGGCACAATGGGCCAGAAGACCGGCGCAGGCGGCAAAAAATCTCGACGCGTCTTGAGCTCCATAGCCGCTAAATGGGACTTCTCCGAACGAGCAATCCATTGGTCGGGTCACACGCTCGCTTCGAGTCCCATCTAGCGACTCTGGAGCTCAAAACCCGCCTGGGATTTTGAGCGCGCCTCCACCGGTCTTCTGGCCCCCACCGTGCGGGGGGCCGCCCCCTCCCTCCTTCTACCCCAAAGCTAGTCCAGGGGGTCCCATGACGTCCTCGACGCTACTCGACGCCTGCTTTTTATCAGTGGCTGCCCTGCGGAACGCGGATGCGGCGCGCCGAGTGGTTGGAGATGGCTTCGGGCGGTACGAGCGTGCGTCATGGAGGCCCTCACGACGGCGAGGGGAACGACAACAAGGCGCCGCGACGCTCGGCGCGTGGCTGACAGGCATTCTTGGCAACCAAAGTAAAAAGCGGTGTTCGGGTATTCCGAGATACTTCTTGAAGGGCGCCAGACCCGCGCCGCGCGCGCTGCCCTGCGCCCCTCACGTGTTTGCCCGCCAAATTCGGCTTCTTTGTTTGCCGACAGCGCGCCCCGGGCCGTAGCGTAGCGTGGCGAGGCGAGGCGTGCAGTGGCGTGGCACAGTGGGCCGGAAGACCGGCGCAGCAGGCGGCCGAAATTCTTAGACGCGTTTTGAGCTCCAGAGTCGCTTGTACTCGAACCGAACGTTTGGCCCCACCGATGGATTCCTCGTTCGGAGAGCAATCCAGCCCCACGCCAGCCCCGCGCCAGCCCCACGCCAGCCCTGCGCCAGTCCCGCGCCAGCCCCACGCCAGCCCCGACCTCCCCAAACACGCACTCTATCTCGTCCTGGTTGCTGCCGCCAGGGCCGCCGCCGCCTCTCCCCTGGGCCCAACACAGTGGGCCCGACCCTCTCCGACTTATTCTCCGCGACAAAAGTCAACTCTCCGCGGGGAACACGTGAGGCCTGGTGGGGCGGCGGCGGAGGAATGCCGCCAACTACAGCGGGGCGGCGGAGAACCGCGCGCGCGAGCCCCGGGTTTTCTCATGTTTTGATCCTCCGCGGCGACAAGCGACGACAAGTTCCCCGCCGTCGGGGTGGAGCAGCGGCGCGGACGATCGCGGAGTGTTAGTTTCCTGCCTGCCTTGCATTCACGATTGCCCGGCTAAGCCTATTTTCTCGGAGGGCCCGAGGGCTCACTCGACTTCGGCAGCGTTTCCGCGGACCAGCGCGGACTACGTATAAGTAGCGCGGACCCGAGAAGCGGAGACCCAAGGCCCAGGAAGCTGTGCCTTTCCGCCTGTCCGCCTGTCCGCCAGTCCGCCTGTCTGTCTGTCTGTTCGTCTAGCCGTCTATCCATACGTCAACCGACCGAGGTTCCCTTTTCTGATGATGTGGCCCCTCGGGCACGTAAATCAGGCTCATAAAAAGAAATACTTTACGAGCTAAAAAAGAAAGATTAGAAGAAAGCTCCTAAACCGTCGTTCACGACATTCGTGCGAAGCTCCGCTCAGAAACAAATGAAAACTCCATGGTAATTTTGTGGGAGTACAAGTGGAGTCCATCTCACTCAATAGTCCGTCCTTGAACGAAATTTCCGCCTGCATGTGACACTGTGACATGTCGAAGGGTCGGTGACACTAAGTAGTCCTATCCATTTCTAGTCAGGCGGAGCGGGCCTGCAGGTTGGACAAAGGTCGTTTCCTTTACTGCTTCCAGATTGAGGTGTCTGCAGGCAGGGGGTTGGGGGGGAGGGGGGGGCTGCCTCGTCTTCGGTGCCCATGCTGCCGCACTCCCGTCCCGACCACGGTCGACCACCCTACAGTGGAGTTTAGAGTTGCTGCCAACTAACTTCGCCTTTCCCGAATCCTGCGGATAGGAGGGCGGGTTCGATTCCCGGCCCCGGCTGGCGATGCAAAACACACCAGGAAGCCGGGCGTAATTACTCGGCGACGGCAACGGCCGAAGCATCGTTCCGTCGCTCTCTCTCTCTCTCTCTCTCTCTCTCTCTCTCTCGGTCTCATGGGGCGTCCCTTAGAAAGTGCGAGGGAGACAGCAAGGAAGCGACCCTCCGGAATCAGGCGGCGGCAGGGTCATCACAGCCATGGGGCGCCCCGAACCCATGAAGAATCAGAGGGAATCAGAGTAAGAGGAAAGAAAAATGTGACGGTCGGGAGAAGGGGGCGACGAAGAGAGACTCTAAGAGAGACTCGAAGAGAGAGGGAAGGCGGAGAGCAAACAAAATAGGTGGAGGTTTTTAGGACGCGGGCGGACGTGACCGGAATGCAATTGGCCCAAGGCGGGCAAGCCAAAGAGGCGAGGACAGAGGGCCCACGCGGTCCCACGCGGCGCCACGCAGACCCGCACCGCGCCGCACGTTGCCCCAAATATGAGAAATTCACCGCGCTCCCCCGCGC
This sequence comes from Stenchaetothrips biformis, assembly GCA_030522485.1. Lineage (NCBI taxonomy): Eukaryota > Metazoa > Arthropoda > Insecta > Thysanoptera > Thripidae > Stenchaetothrips > Stenchaetothrips biformis. Next base: position 6,584,483 of record CM060091.1, read on the forward strand.
TTTGAACCCCGACCGGTTCTAGGGTGTCCAGCACACAGTGGGCCGGAAAACCGGCGCGGGCGGCTAAAAATTTCTCAGACAAGGTTTCGAGCTCCAGAGTCGCTATGTAAACAAGACTCAAACCAAACGTGTGACCCCACCAATGGATTCCTCGTCCGGAGAGCAATTCATTGGTGGAGTCACACGTTCGCTTCGAGCCCTATTTAGCGACTCTGGAGCTCAAAACGCGTCTAGAGTTTCTGGCCCACTGTGCAGCGGCCAGCCAGCGGGCCGTATAGTATGGGCGTGTAGGGTTGCCACCCGGACGGACCGGCCGACGCGTGGTGGTCACTGCTGGCGTCTGCGGACAGTGGGGCCATCAGGGGCGGCCGCAAGATACACAGGGGCAAGAGTGCGGAAAAAGAGGAGCCGGCGCTGGCGCCCCCCCCCCCCCTGCGGCCGACTCGGGGGCGGGGCGGGGCGGGGCGGGGTGCGCTGGCCGAGATTGGCGCGAGGGGGAAGCGCCCTGCTACGCCCTGCTACGCCCTGGACGTGAGGCGAGTCGCTAAAACGGGCATTAGTGCTCTTCACTTCGTCGCTCCTTCCACCTCCAGTCCCCGCCGTGACTTCTCCTTCTGCTCCTCGTCCCTTCAGTCCTTCGGTCCTTCAGTCACACAATCATGCAAATTTCTTGCTTTTCCGCTGGACAATGTATGCATGCTGGTGAGAGCGCACCGCGCGCCGTGCCCCGCTTTGTGTGTTGTTGCTCGTATTGACTGTGCTCACTGTACTCGCTGTATTGGCGAGCTCTACCAATTAGTTTCGCCGCTGTATTTTGGCGGGCGGCTCACTTTGAGCGAGGCAAGAAGAGGTTTACCTGTTTGACGGTAGCATTGTATTGACAATAGACAGTGTATCGACAGGTAAATGACTCAGTTTATTTGCTTTGTGAAGTGCCGCCTACGACGGCGCACGACTGTGCGTCTCGCCCCGTTGCTGGAAGACGTCCACCACCGACTCCAGGGCCTGCCGCAGAAAGGAAAGGGCTGGACGCCGCGGGGGGTAGTGACGGGCGTCGCGCTACCCCGCGCGTCAGAGACTAAGCCTTGTGCAGGGGATGGCATGGCGCCTCGCCCGCCCTTGCGGCCAGGACGCAGGGTGACATCTAGCGCCGCCTCAAGGAACCGCGGACCGCGCCACGGTGGGCCAGAGGACCGGCGCAGGTGGCCAAACCCGCGTTTTGAGCTCTAGAGCCGCTCAATGGGACTCGAATTGAACGTGTGACCCCCACCAATGGACTGCTCTCGGAACGAGCAATCCATTGGTGGGGTCAAACGTTCGGTTCGCGTCCCATGTAGCGACGGAGCTCAAAACGCGTCTAGAATTTTGGCCGCCTGGCGCAGGTCTTTCGGCCCACTGTGCGCGCGCCAGCTCCTACAGTCCTGAAGGACTCTCCGCGCACTGAGTTCCCGAGACCACCACTTCTGCGGTTTGGCAATGGGGTGCAATCTGATAGGGTGCGTCCACTGTGCTGCGGTTGATCTATGACCCACTCTGTCCTGTCCCCCTGCGCTACCTGCACGAGGTCCCTGCGGTCGGCCAGCACGGCGAACTTGGCCACGACGCCGGCGAGGGCGGCGTGCAGCGTCTCCAGGGCGCGGACGGGTCGGTCGGCCGTGACGCGGACCACCCGGCGCAGCAAGTCGCCCAGCCCCGCGCGGTCTACGTGCACCTGGGCGCTGCCGCCTGCAGGAGCACCAGGACGCCGTCATCGAGGCGGCACAGCCGAGCGATTCCGCCGCCCGCACTCCTCGCTCTGTCTCTCTCGCACCCCTACGGCACACTCCATGAGTGCGAGAGAGACAGGGCGACGAGTGCGGGCGGCGGAGTCGCGGGGGCGGGGCGACGTCGTCAACACGCACCGCCGGGGTCCTGGACGCGGTCCTCGTCAGGATCGTCCTCGTTTTCCTGCGACAGGGCAAAGCCAAGGAAAGTCACGGGGAAACGGAGAAGAGATCTGGAGGGAGCTATGTATGGCCCTGGATTTGTTTTCCGGTGAGGTTAGTGGGTGCAGTGCAGTGCGCTGTTGCCGTCGCGGTCGCTTTCCACCAAAAGTAGGCGAGGGGGTGAGGGGAGGGGACCGAAAAGAGAAGGCGGAGGGGTCTTTATTACCGAGGCCGGCCTGCCTACGCTTGGCCGGCCGGTCGGCAAGGAGATGACAAAAGAACGGGCAAACGGAACAGCACCAAAAGGTCTCCTGATGCCACTTTTGTTCTCTTTGTTTACGTACACTGTTAGTATCCACATTTACCGAGTTTCGCTGCCGCGGACTGTCGGAGGACGCCGCGTCCGTCGCGCAGTGGGACCGGGCGCGGCGAGGACGCGACCTGGACCTGCCGGCGGGGGGCACAAGTATAGCTTTATCATCAACATCACGGACGATACGACACTTGTTGAGACACAGACACCAACTTTCGGGCGAGGAACGTTTCTTGCCCTGCTTCCGTTACCTGAAGTGCAAACAGTCGTTCGCTTTTCGTAGGGTGCACACTGAAGAATAAATAACAGATCCACCGGCGATAGCTGCACCACACACAGTGGGCCAGAAGACCGGTTGAGGCGGCCAAAACTGTAGATGCGTTTTGAGCTCAGAGTCGCCGAATGGGACTCGAACCGAATGTGTGACCCCACCAATGGATTCCTCGTTCGGAGAGCAATCCATTAGTGGGGTCACTCGTTCGGTTCGAGTCCCAGCGACTCCAGAGCTCAAAACGATCCTAGCGTGTTGGCCGCGTGTCTCCTGGCCCACTGTGTAGCATGGGGCCACCCCTGGCGACTGGCGACCCTCGCTTGCCCGATGTGCGAGACACGTGCGAGACACGTGCGAGACACGTGCGGTGCCGCCCACCTGTCCAGGCCCCTGCTGCGCGCCCTGGCCCTGGACCGCGACCGGCCCGCCGACTCGTGGCGCCGCGATCGCGAGCGACTTGCAGCGTCGCGGCGTTGGCTGGCGGTCTGCCGGGGCTGCCGGGACTGCCGGGAGCGGAGGAAGTAGGGGCGGGCTGCAACCGGTACCACACGCACCACCTTAGAGTCCCAACATCCTCCAGCGCCACAGTGGGCAAGGAGACCGGCGCAGGCGGCCAAAACTCTAGACGCGCATTGATCTTCAGAGTCGCTAAATGGGACTCGAACCAAACGTGTGACCCACCATAATGGATTGCTCTCGGAACGAGGCGGGGTCACTCGTTCGGTTGGTTGGTCCCTTTTAGCGACGCTTGAGCTCAACACGCGTATAGTGTTTCGGCCGCCTGCGTCGGTCCTGCCCTCTGGGAGCTTGTCACGCAGTGTCACAAATCAGAACGCCCCCCAGCGGCAAGGATGCGCCTGAAAAGTGCACCATGGTCGACGAATGTCCGTGCATGCGCGGCTGCAGAGCGATTTCGCAGAGTGCCTGGTCAATCTGTCTCTCTCGCACCCGTGGGGAACGCCCCGTGTGAGTGCGAGAGAGACAGAGCCACGACAGCTCTCCCCGGCACCGGCCTGCCGTGCGCTGCTAATCCCCGGCGTGCGCGGTCTTGTCCGCCGTTCGTCACGTGACGTGCTGCTTCGCGGAACGCGCTGCTTTCCGAGGGGCCCGTGTTATACTGTACTCGCTACCTGCCCCAACCGGCCGCACCAGGCGGCCCAGCAGCGGGCCGTCGTCGTCCAGGAGGTCATCGTCGAGCCCGCCAAGGCCGAGGTCCTCCGCGTCCTCGTCGCCGTCCTCCCCCGCCACCAAGTACTCCCCGGACAGCGACTCGGCCGACTGGTTCGGCGGCCACCCTGAGCCGCCATCGCGTTCTGAAACCATAAAACACGCCGACTCCTGTCCCAAAACACTGCCAGAACTCGGAAAGCAGCGACAAATGAATTGTTTGTGACGTCGGCGTCGTTTTATAGCCGACGCAGCGTCGTTCGCGCAAAGCCGGTGGCGGCGACGGCGGCATCCAGTGTCACTGGGACTGCCGACCTGCCGACCTATACCGAGACTTTGCCGCCATGAAACCGAACACCTACTACAGGGTCCGTGCAAAGTACAGTATTTCTTTGCAAAACAAGGTGGGACAGGCACCCTGGCCGGCCGGCGTTGCTGACCTGTGGTCGGGAGGGAGGATGCCGCGGGGGCCGCGGGGGGCGGCGCCACGGCGTGCCCCAGCAGCAGCGGCCGGAAGTACGCCTCGCGCTCGTCTGCGGACGGCGGCGCCACGCAGAACACCTCGCCCTGGTCCTCGCTCCACATTTGACGGAGCTGCAAACAGGACGGTTGGCCAATACAACCACGGGGTGGCGCACGGTGGGCCAAAACTCTAACGCATTTCGATCTCAAACTGAGCGTGTGACCCCACCGATGGATTCCTCGTTCGGAGAGAATCCATTGGTGGTGGAGCTCGAATCAAGTTTTGTCCGCCTCCACCTGTCTTATGGCCCACTGTGTGGCGCTTGGCTAGGCCGCTGGGCCACGCAGCCGACTCACGTGGGGCGGCAGGTCGCGGTACGGGGTGTGGGCGGTGGCCAGCAGCAGCAGCGGGGTGGCGCCGTCCAGGCGGCCGGCCAGGGTCAGGAACACGCCGCGCGTCGCGTCGTCCACCAAGCCCCACCAGGACGTCACGTCCGGCAAGTAGAGCACCCCCGGGAGGTGCTGCCGGGCCTGGCGCATGCGCTGCGGGCCGGGAACGGCGCAGAGACGGTTCAGTCCGTGCCTGAAGTGGCCGATGCATGCTGCATAGTGGGCCAGAAAACCGGCGCCGGCGGGCAAAACTCTAGACGCGTTTTTAGCTCCAGAGTCGCTAAATATGACTCGAACTGAACGTGTGACCCCCACCAATGAATTCCACTTTTGGAGAGCAATCCATTGGTAGGGTCACTTGTTCGGTTCGAGTCCCATTTAGCGACTCTGAAGCTCCAAACCCGTCCGGCATTTTGACCGCCTCCCAGTGTGCGCTGCTGTAGCCTCGACGCGCTCACGTGGATGCACGTCTCCTGCGTGGCGTGCGCCGAGTGCTCGAAGAGGCTGGCGATGTCGAGCACGGTGACGGGGAGGTGCTCCAGGAGGTGCAGCAGCGCGGGCGCCAGGTAGGTCGTGTGGCCGTGCTGGCCGTCGCCCACCATGAGCAGCGCGGGGCTGCGGCCTGCTACCCGGAGCTCGGGCCTGACGACAAAAAATGGCAATGTGTGAGGGGGCGGCGGGGATGACATGCTATCATTAGCACGATCACTACGCCTCGAGTGCGATTTTCGGGTCAACAAAATTCGCAATACGACCCCCAGAAAAACGGGTGTGGAATCAAT